>JABCKO010000031.1:21727-56432 GCA_018855915.1 Tephrocybe sp. NHM501043
GGAATAAACACAGGGAGTGTATATATCATCGGATGGTACACTGGAGGTTTCGGAAAGCATTGTGCGGACCAGAGAATGATGAAAAGGGAGAGAGAGAAAACGTGGGTGCATGGCATCGTAGAGTATATCATAAATGAAGGAAGCTATGACAGATCAGTTGTCCCATGTATGAAATCAAGATCAAGAAAGAAGAAAATGCCAGTCTCGAATTCAATCAGGCCTGCCACTGTCACTGTCACTGTCGACATCGTCTTCCACAGTTGCCCGGTTCATAGCTCGATTCAGCGACGTCATTCGGTGCCGTTCCTCCTCTTCTGTTTTCTTCCTCCGTTCATGATCTCGTTCTTCTCGCTCCTTATCCTCCTGTACCCTTTGTTTCTCTACATACTCCAGAGTCTCCTTAGCCGTCATCACATACTGTCTCGAGCAAATCAGCACATATGTGCACGGTGGCGCGGACCCCAAAATCTTATGCGCCTTCAGGTCGTCAGATCTGATTCCACCAAAAATGTTATTGCTCCCAAGGAAGTCAAGCCTTCGCAATCCTTGTTTCAGTGCTCCACCTGGGACGCCAACTTCGCGTGAGCGATTCTTTAGGTACACGGCCCCAACTTCGTTTTTCCTCTTTGGGGTAAGGGCTTCATAATCCGCCTCCGAGGTGAGTTGATAGAAGCTTTCCGCAAGCGTTTCGATCACATCGCCACATGTCACCCCGAGCGTCTCATTCCCTGCCTTGACCTCGATACTCCACGGGAAGGTCTCAGAGACGATCTTCATTACGGTGACACGCGGAAACGTTGCGGGTTCGTCACGCCCCACGGACCACGATATGTGTGCTTCGTCCGTCGAGCGAGAACAATCATTCGACCGGAAGAGCATATTCCACTTCAAATACGGCCGATTCGGATCGTCTATTGGCAGTCCGAGTAGAGGGTTAATCCTGGCTTGGACACCGAGCAATGCGATTTGAAACGGGTCGAGAACAGGCCCATCTATGAGAATGATTATACAGACAGTACGAAAATTGGATAAATGGAACTCGACTGACAACTAGGACCAGCTGTGAAAGGATCCACGCGGTCATTCTGACGGCGAGCGTACAAGTACTCTGGGACTTCGTTCCTTTGGTTTGCAGCTGCTTGTTGACCCAGAGGTTGTGGCCATGCAGGAAGCGGGCCGAAAGGAGCATTCCAAGCATCAAAGTTTATCATGCCGTAGCCTGGGGTAGGATGTGGGGTGTGATGTATGGTCTGTATCATCGGAGTAGCGGCTGGATTCACTGGAACCCCCCAACCAGGAGGTGGTGCTCCGTACGGATTGGCTTGGGCTTGTGGCCACGCGCCCTGGTGTGGGGGATACGGATTTCCGAAACCTGGATAGGGAATCCCACTCTGTTGCTGTGGAGGATACTGGGCGTATGGTGCCCGCGGGTGCCCCCACCCTGGCCCAGGTTGAACAGGCGCAGACCAAGGTCCCTGTGGTGGCCCTCCAGGATATCCAGAATACTCTGCACTTGGAGGTGGACGGACAGGAGGAAGACCGGTGTGTGGTTGGCTCGGGGTTGATCCAATGGGCGGAGGCGGAGGTATGAATCCCGGAACAAAGGGAGAAGAGGGAGGGTAGATGGGGAAACTTCCTCCGTGCATACCTCTTGCGGCCCAACCGGGTTCTGGTCCGTCTACAGGAGCATCCGGAATAACAGGAGGATTAAGTGCGACTGGTGTATTCGCCGTGGAGCCAAAGGTTGGAAGTGGTGGAATAAAGGGTCTTTGGGCCATTTTTTATGGCAAGTAGGTCTATTAGATCACTATCTTGTTCAACTGCAAATCATGCAACCTTCCCCAACATAACTCACAGTTTCCGAGTTATGAGGCAACTTCCAGTCCTATCCCACCAATGGCAGGGCAATGCGTATGTAAAACTTCAACTCTACGTGTGAACCGGCGAGTATTTACCACTTTGCAGTTGAAGTATGGCAGAATTACTGAAGACGATCAATTGACGCTCTTGACATATAATAAAAGCGACACACTTGAATTCTCCGATCGTCAGAATAGTTAGTCCTCTTCCACAGTCAATAAATTTGTGATTAGCCCTCCAGCTACAGGCGGAGTGGTTGTCCGAACTCACAGATTGAGCACTGTGAATGGATGTTGGTATCGCGTAAATAATGGGGTATTGACCTATTGACGGAACTTTCGTGTAGTATTTATTGTACGCGCTTTGATAGACTTAGAGTCGCTTTTTTTTGGGTAGAAAAGTTCAAGAAACACGAAGCAGATGAGAGTCCAAGTACAAGAAGCCTGGGCTAAGTGGCTGTTCACAAAGAAATCCACAAACCCCTCATCTGATCAGCGATGTGATTGATTTCCTTTTGGAGGTTGTCTGTGTCTCGTCCGATCAACCACCGATTGTGGCCGTCACAGAGGTGGATTGGACCCATAATAGGCTACAAAATTTTACATGGTGGTGCTGTGTACGTGGCATGGTATCACAGCCATGATTCTCGGGGCGTCAAGGATCACGTTTCGTCGAGGCAGTGATGAAGAATGCTCCTCGATCACTTGTAGATGCAAATCGATAGCATGGAATGCGAGCAAAACGCGTGTTTGGATCCATCCGATGGAACGACTTTCTCACTAGGGCGTGCTGTGCAATCCGCAGCGCGTTGATTGTGGATCGGGACTGTAATTAGCGTGCCTTGAGAGTTATCGATGTAAGCATCATGGCGTAAATTATGGCAGTAGTAGGTACATGATAGGTAAGAGCAAGATATACATATACATATAATCGGCCTGGCGGGTAAGTGGTATCAATTCAAAGCCGAGTTGTGGTCAAGATCGTAACGCGATGAGGGTATGTGACATGCCTATGATGACGAGATTCCAAGACCAGGGGGAAAGACGAAATGTTCTGACCACAATAGCCAACAGAATTAGCCTGTGAGGTTGACAACGAAGATGTTTGAAGCTTTGAATCCCAGCCGAGACAACACGTAGGCGTCATCCTTTCGTAAGCTATCAAACCAGGTATGTTCGCGAAGCCAATCTGCAACACGATGAGCAATGCCATTATGCCACGCATACTCTTACATACCATATCTTTTAATCTGATCTGTGGGAATTGGGGCAGGCGTTTGTGGGTAAAATTGTTGTTGTCCGGGCCACCCATTAGCCGCCATTTGCGCGTTCATGACATTATTCAATGCAAGCCTCTTGACTGCCTCCTGGGTGCGTGCCGGGAGGGACGTGAATTCCTGAGGCGTGACAAGATTCGTGTACCTAAAAACTGTTATATGCTAAGTACGAATGAAGGACCGGAGCGGCTTACTCTTTGTACATCTGAATACAGATATCATTCATGGTCACTCCATTCTCATTCGTCACAACTGTGCACCACGGGCTTTTGTCCGTAATCAGGATAAGCTGCTTCACGCGTGGTAGCGTAGCAGGTTCATCTTTTTGCGCAAATGGGAGATCACGATCACGAGCATCCGCGTTAAAGCCACTCGTTTGCCCTGCAATTTATGACCACTTCAGTTACTAGTTGCAGATCGAAAACGCTCGATCGTACCTGTAACAAGACTGAATATAAGATGGAAGTTTCCAGCCTTGCCTTGCAGGATTGGATGAAGTTCAAGTTCGCAACGCAAAAGGTAAAGATCCGTTTGGCTCAAGACGGGCCCATCTGCATCCCACATCCCACGTTATTCGAGGTATCGAAGAAGGATACGAATTGTTGCTCACATGATGTCCCTGCCTTCCATTTGTACGCGTCCATTGCTTTTGTAGAAGAGCGTGCGTGAAGACAGACAATGAAGTGAGCGTTTAGATTGAATCTACAGTGTGGCGGCTTAATGAAAGCTTTATATATATATCAACGGAAAATTCCGAACTACCGTCTGATGAACAAGCGCTTATTTGAAGCTTTTGCTTTTCCTCCTGAAGGTATTCAGCGTATCTGTTCCATTACTTATACAGCCATACGGAAGGATGTTACGACAGTTGATGCTCAGCCAGCCTAAGGCTTACAAATGATTCGAAGCCCTCACTCTAACTCGTCATATGAGCTGGTATGGCGCAACAAAACTGTTGTAAGCTTCCTCATCAGATTCTCTAGAACCTGATGAAGTTGCTCTTCCAATACTGCCATGTCGATTTCAAGTACCAAGATCCTTGACCACATCGTTCATTTGACCCCTCCAGGCTCCGTCGAACAAGCTTCAAACCAATTTCGACAGCTTGGATTCACGTGTGTAGGCCAACTTATGAGATCACAGAATCTAACCTAGATCTTGTAGCGTCGTGCCCGGGGGTACACACACCGACGGGCTTACAGCCAACGCTCTTGTCGTGAGTTACTGACAAAACACCTCTGAATCGTTTCCCTGATCAACGTTTACTGGGTAGATTCTTTCAGATGGCGTGTATCTCGAGCTGATATCGTTCACTCATCCACCATCGTACTATCCTCCTGGCTCTCCTGATCGTAAAGCGCGGGACTCCCATCGATGGTCTTCCAAGCCTCTCGGCTGGATTGACTTCGCGTTTCTTGGGAACGGCGCCTTGACTGGCGACAATCGCATTTCCGACATCATCAACGAGCGGGCGAAGAAAGAGGGTAGTGGCGTTGCGTATGCTCCTGAGCTGGCTGGAGGACGCCAACGTCCGGACGGAAAAGTCCTGAAATGGGTGATATCGGCCCCGAGTGTGGCGAGCCAGGGACCACTCCCGTTCTTTTGTGGCGATGTGACACCACGAGAGTGGAGGGTGTGTGGATCATCTTGTTTAAATTCCCTCTTTATAAACTCGTTCAATTCTATCAAGGTTCCCAGTGAGCCTCCATCAAACATTAACCATCCGTCAACTGCGCACGGGATTTTGCATGTATTGCTGCTCACCTCGTCCGAAACGTTCGATTCTCTCTTGCGGCAATTCACATCCGTCGTTGGTTCCCCTCCTATCTCATCTACAGATTCCGAGGTGGCTTGGCAGCTGGAAGCCATCAACGAACGGGGAAACGGCCCTCAGTTGATCCTCAAAGTTGATCAGAGCGAACGGGAGGCAGACTTCGTTCAAGAGGTAGGAACTGGGATATTTGAGGTCGCCTTTTCCACCGAAAGCAGGGAAGGGAGCGCAGATACCCCTTATGGGAAAATCGTTTGGACGCCAGCGCCATAATAGTTGAGCATACCAAGTACATACATAGTAAGTAATACAAATTTATAGCAATACATTTCCACATCTCCTTTACCTCCGCAGTCCTAAGACTGCGCTGTTGAACGTAATCAATGGGTATTTAATCCAGTACTTGTGGTAACGGCATTGTAATCTGGCGGAGGGTAGCTCCTTCCAGCTTGTCTATTCTGTTGCAATTCAACCTCTAGAGCACCGATGCGTTCGCTCATCATCTGCACGGTATCATGGAGTCTCCCCTCTGCATCCGACATGTGAGATAAGGGGGACCCAGTCATGCCACGCGCAAGTTCTCTACCTGATGGCTGAACACGCAATGAATTGTATGTCGATGTATAAGGGGCTTCACAGAATAAAGTAAGCATACACCGGGCGTACATTTATTTGGGTCGTACCTGATTTTTCGGGAGGAGGGACATATCCCTGGTCATGGGCAAGGGGGACGGCAATCATTTGGACCAGTGTACGTCGGCGCTTTCGTCGGTAAAGCAGGATTCCAACAACCAGCAAAGCCAGAATGAGGAGAGCTCCCACAACTCCTCCAACTATCGCTCCCACCAGGATTTTCCTACTATCAGTCGAGGCTCCTTGGTACGGGGTGGACTGAGTCTCGAAAGAAGAGGGTATGGTATTTGTGGATGAGGATGAGGATGTGGATGAGGATGTGGATATGGATGAAGATGACGGTAAGGATGTAACGACTTTCGTGGACGTAACCGTGCTTCCTTTGTTCCAGGAGGTTATGGTACCGCTGAAGACACATGAGAAAATATACCATTGGTGCATTATCGGGCCTCTTACAAAAAGCTCGGTCTTCCAGTAAAAGGATATCCTGAGGGGCTAATTGTCGTAACACGATCGTCAGCCGCCTTGGTCTCGGAGAATAGTGTAACATGCATACCGGCTCATCTTGTTCAATGGATACAAGGCTCACACTGTAATCGAGAAACCTGGGGGGATGGTGGCTGAAGCAAGAAAGGCATTGAATAAATGCTCCTGTACCAATGCCTCTACCTGGCAACAGAGTTGGCATTAGCGCGGTTTCATGAGGACATGTCATGATACAAAACAGGGCATAGCAATCATGACTGAAATTTGATCTTCTGAGCTCCATGATAGACAGAAGATCAGGGGATATGTGGGAGGGCGAGCCAATTATAGAGCTCACCTCCCATCTGTGTGAGCAGAACTCAGAGTGACCGATGAAATTGTACTCACTGTGTTTGATACAGCCTTTTTAGCAGAGGGTGTATGTCCAAGATCACAAAACTTTGTCTCTGAATGACATGTTTAAGCATGACAGGGTAACGTTATATGTCCAGCCAGTGATCGTGATGCCATATTTCGGGTCTCAAGAAGCTCCTCTACAGTCACGGGCCGTGAGAATACTGTGAAAAGCATTCCTTCGAAACAATCGTTCAATTAACTTCTTGGTGGGGATGTTGTGAAGAGTTGTTAGGCTGCTCATGGATCGCTGTAAGTGCGAGATGAGTGTAAGCATGACAGTGGTGTGGTGGAAGGACATCAATGCTTGCAAAACTAATAGACTCGCTCATAGGGTTGCAGGCTGGGGTAGTGCGGATGAGTGGGGTAAGTATGTGAAGACTGGAGGGCTGTTAATATCTTAAGTATCGGCAGAATCGAGCTGACGTCGACTTCGGATCACGATCTTGTATCTATGACTGTTATCTGATTAGATTGAGCAAAGCATTTCACCACGATAATCTTGGCCCCCTCATCGCACCACTAACCATCCCCCTAATATTCCTACATCGATCGCATAGAGATGGCACCGAAAGGAGGGAATGCCAAGAAAGAGAGCGGCCGTGCTAAGAAGGCGGAAAACGAAGCGAACAAGAAAGCACAAGCATCTGCAGAGAAGGTTGGTTGATTCTCATCCCACTCATCTGCTCGTTAAATCGTTGTTTTATTGTATTGCATAGGAGAGGAAGGAGGCAGATCAATGGAAAGAGGGATCAAAGACCGTCAAAGCCAGTAAGGAGGAGAAGGAGGAGAAGCGCAAGGCCGATCTCTTGCGGAAGGCTGAGAACGCGCGGCTCCTTGCCGAAGAAGAGGCATCTGCGCCTGCCAAGGTCAAAGCCGCACCCAAGGCTTCCGGGAAAGCCAAGCCCACTCCCAAGCCAGCCGGACCTGGTGCCATTGCTGCAGGCGGTGGCCTCGGCGCTGCACCCATCAGGGACGACATACCTCCTGAGAAACGTGAGATAGAAAGCTATGCGGCGACAGGCATCGATAATGCGCTTGATCTATTGGAGGTTGTCAACGCCAAGATGGACAAGGCCAGTATCGGACAACAAGCAGCAGGCATCGAACGGCATCCAGAGGTGCGTTTCAACTGTAGACAATACATACTTATTGAGGTTAACCCACTTCACTCTCTTAGCGACGTTTCAAGGTGCGATTCTGCACGCTCATTCACGGATCACGGCATTCTTATCAAATTCCTTTTGCGTAGGCTGCATTTGAAGCATATCAAGAGCGCGAGCTGCCAATAGCCAAGGTTGAGGTGCAGTATTTGACCCACTTGTACATATTGGGCGTGGGGCTGAGCCTTCATATTTAAGCATCCGGGGCTACGTTTACAGCAGTACAAGGTCAGTCATTGAATTCTCAGGGATTCACGCCAGCTTCAGAACACATGCTGATCCGATATGTGTATTCGTCTCTCACAGGACCTGCTGTACAAACAGTTCCAGAAGTCTCCGGAGAACCCGTGAGTTACACCAGTGTCTTGTTCGAGTGCTTTGACATGAACTGACTACTTGATTGCAAGTTTCAACCAAACAGTCGTTTCGTACGACGCGACAAAGGACGAGAAACTTACCGCTC
Source organism: Tephrocybe sp. NHM501043 (assembly GCA_018855915.1). NCBI lineage: Eukaryota > Fungi > Basidiomycota > Agaricomycetes > Agaricales > Lyophyllaceae > Tephrocybe > Tephrocybe sp. NHM501043. The sequence goes on from JABCKO010000031.1 coordinate 29,773, forward strand.
TCCAACAGAAGAAGACACAAGTCGAGGAGCGTCTCAAGGAGAGAAAGTAGAGGTTTTCATATATTTTAGAGGATCGTATTGTATTTGCGACCTTCGGGGAGATAAATCGATGGGTACCACTTCCAGGATTTGGCCGTATCATTGTGGTGTATAGGCAGGAGGATAATGCTGAGACAGCGAAGCAACATTGTGATCCCATTGTCGTTCAACAATCACAGGATGGGTGCGAACCTTGACCCTCGAACAATAAAAAATATTTGCTGACTTTTATTGTAGATCGCAAGTCGTGTTACGCGTTTATCGCGCGGATCCGAATCCCTTGACCACCGAGGACATGTTCGGCAACACCATACCTGAAGCCAACTACCTCCGCCCACCAGCCATAGAGAAGAACTTCCTCATCTCGCCTCCTGGGTCTCCTCCTGTGGGATGGGAACAAATTAAGGAAGATCCTCCGAATGCTGCTCCTCTTGCTGACGACCTTATGCAAGCCTTGCGGAAGCTCCAGCTTCAAGAGCGTCGCTCCAGCTTGGAAGTCCTGCTCGACCCTATGGATGGCTCTGGCGTAGGTGTGTACGTTGAGGACTGTGGCAACGACGACAACGACGTTATCGATGACCACTTGTGGGTGTACGGTGAGACGGCACCTGCGAGGACGAAGTGGACACCAATTGCCACAGCAATGCCACCCCTTCGTGCGATGGTCGCCTAGATGTATTATTATTGTACAAGTGAGTATGATTTCCATCCTTCTTCCCGGATGATAACCTATCAGACCTGTTCCAACTCTTTTGAGGGACTGCGGACAAACCGATATTGCCTTTTTTCACTGATCTTTTCTTACCATCGTTTCATTCTCATTACACATGCTGACCAACGTTCCCCAGTTAATTCACTGCCTCTCATCTGTTGTATTGTGAGTACACCGATTTACCCTGTCACTGCCTTTTCCTCGTCATCAAAAGATGAATAATTTCAGACCTGTTCTGATCCTTGTGGAGAAAAACCGAAATTGCCTTTTTTTCTGATTCTTGACGTTCCTCCTCCTTCAACGTCCAGCTTAACTTACCACTTTTTCCTCGGCAGATACTGCATTGCATGGACTGGATCTCATTATACCTATTACGCATCATTGGGACTTTGTCTATTCATCTTATTATTCCGTCTTACCATTGTATTTCTACTTACAGTAATCGCATATCATGTCATATCTATTCTCACAACAGCTTTTGTGCTTTCTTATCGTGCCATCCATCTACTTGCCACAAGTAGGTATGTACATAAGTGATAACATATTATCACATCATGCGCGATTTCAGCTATACTTATCAATAATGATAGCTTACACGTGATTCTGAGTCGCTTGCCGTTCTCCACAGGTCTCCACTAGTACTTGTTACTACCCTGATTGAGCGCTTGTATTCCAACCATGAAGGTTACCGGCCTTCTTCTCGTTCCATGTCTTATTTCAGCCGTTTTAGGGAGCCCTGCGGTCGATTATGACCAAGTGGTTCTAGGGGGAAGCACAGGAGGACTACGCAACCTGGAGGCCAGCTTGGAGTCGGCAACAGATTTCCTGAGTAACGCTAAGAAAGCGATACTCAAGGGGAAACACAACCTGCAGAAATGGCTGCATAATGGAAGGGAATACATCAAGCAAAACGGATTAATGTGTAAGTCCATGTGTTAACTGGAAGTGCATTTGAGTTATAATCCGTGTCCTGTGAGATAATCAGACGAGCTTGTCTCCGTCCCTGCCTTCAAGGAGCATCAGTTGAGGGTTACGGAACCCAACCTCTGCGACAATACCGTGAAACAGTATTCCGGGTATCTCGACGTTGCTGAAGACAAACACCTTTTTTTCTGGTGAGTAGTACAACTATACCTGTATCATCCCATGTTTAACGCGTTGTAGGTTCTTCGAATCCCGTTCCTCACCCGCGGATGCTCCGTTGGTGTTGTGGCTCAACGGTGGACCAGGTTGCAGCTCTTCCACTGGACTTCTCTTCGAGCTTGGTCCCTGTAACATTGCCAACAAGGGACAGAGCACGACATTCAACCCCCACAGTTGGAACAACAATGCGAACATCATCTTCCTTGACCAACCTGTCAATGTCGGTTACTCCTATGCTGACGATGGCACCACAGTTAGCACCAGCCCTGTCGCTGGAAAGGATGTGTACGCATTCCTTGAGCTATTCTTGAACCGGTTCCCAGAATATTCTACTCAACCCTTCCATATAGCCGCTGAGAGCTACGGCGGTACCTACGCGCCTAACTTTGCCAATGTCATTTACAAGCAGAACAAGCAGCTGGCACTTGCCCCGGTTCCTCACCTGAAGCATATCAACCTCGCTTCAGTCATTCTTGCGAATGGACTCACCGACCCCTACATTCAAATGGCTTCGATTCCCGATTATGTGTGTGAAGGTCCGTATCCTGTGTACGATGACCCCGAAGGCCCGGAGTGTCAGTCATTGAGAGCCAAGGTTCCCACCTGCCAGAGCCTCATCAAGTCCTGTTACCGGTTCAATTCTAGGCTTACTTGCGTTCCCGCCGTTCTTTACTGCAACAGCATGATGGGTCCTCTATTCCGTACGAGTTCCGCTAGGCCTCATGGAGGTGCATTGAACTAACTCTACTCTCAGAATTGGGGCTCAACCCTTACGACGTGCGCCGCAAATGTGACAGGGAAAAGGATGGGGATTTGTGCTATAAGCAGATGACTTGGATTGATACCTGGATGAATATACCTGCGAATAAGGCGGCCCTTGGAGTCAACCCCGACCAAACCTTCGCATCGTGCAATCTGGATGTCAATCGAGCCTTCGTCATGCAAGGCGATGGCATGCACAATAGTGCCCTCCTTTTGCCCGAGCTCGTCAATGACGGTGTCAGGCTCCTTGTTTACGCTGGTAATGCTGGTACGCTGCATGCATGTTACTTATCTCCGAACATCTTTCATAAAACCTTATTTTAATTTGCATAGATATGATGTGCAACTTTATTGTGAGTTTGTTCTTGCTCTGAGGATCTTGGGGTGCTGAAACATCCGTGTGATCAGGGCAATGAACGGTGGGTCGAAGAACTGGATACCAAATATCAAAGGGAGTTTTCGGTAACTAAATCCGTCCCCTGGATTACTTCGAAATCGGGCACCGTGGCTGGAGAAGTGCGCAGCGCCGGCGGAGGTGGGTTCACTGCCGGAAATGTCACGTTCGTGACAGTGTTCGAAGCAGGGTAAGCATCATCTTTCTTCTGTCGTGATGCATCACTAATTTGTGCAATGTGCTCCGCCCAATCATAGGCATATGGTACCTTATGATCAACCTGAATCTGCCTTGGTAAGTCCTATGAACCTATCAACTATTCAAATTACTGAGAGTGGGGCTCCAGGATCTGTTCGATAGGTGGATTTCGAATGCTCCCCTTTCGTTGCACAGGGCTACTTGACAGTTGTTTACAAACTTGAAATGTCTATATGATGACGACCATTTGACTGACTAAATATACATGGAATTTTATTGGACAATTTGTAGGATGACGGGCGAGAACTACGCTATCGAATAGGCAAGAAATATACTGTTTGAGTTGAAATGTACAGGATAAAATAAGTGAGGATATTGGTTACGGAGGAAGAGCCCTCTACGCCTCTATATGAGGCGTTGTCGTCGTCGCATGTCGTACTGAGTGAATAAATATAACTACCAGAAGAAACCCATTTAAAATTGAAAAATGTGCATAGTGGATCACGAGGCGGTCGGTTGATGAACATCGCAGTGACTGGTGAAGGTTGGTTGAAGGTAGTCATTGAAATCGAACCGCGGAATATCGCGAGACTCGTTGATATTCAACGCGAGCATCGCCTCCTGGTAATGTTCGACCGCGTCCTGCTGGGAGTCCACCAGTTGGGTGTACTCTGCCATTATGTATGAGGAGCTGGTGGCGTCGTTATATAGAGTGACGGGAGAGAACAATGCACCAGAGCTCTCCAACCCCAATGCAACGTCGGAGTAAACCGAGGAGGCTGAGGCCAACTGGTCGTGCGAGTACCTCGCCATTACCTCAGCGAGAGAGGCATCAGAAGAACTCGCGCTATAGTCTGAGTACAGAGCTTGCGTGGACTGCAAGATCGAGAGCTCTAGGAGCGGAGACGACGACCAAGACGATGCACTTTCCGAGGCTTGGACTTCGCCATTCCAAGAGGCCAGTGACGATGATGATGGAGTGGCGCTGGGAAGATTTGAAGTCGAGTATTGGCTGGGGAAGGAGAATGCATTGTGATGGGCGTTCAAGACCGTACCGAACGTCTCATCGGGTGCGTCATAACCTGAAGAGGTGTTCTGTTGTTAGAGTTCTGTTAGCCTTCTAATTCAATTCTGTGCTTGTGATTCCTTACCTCCTGGGGTTTAAAGGACTGCGAGCCATCTAAAGGGGCGATTATGTGAGAAGAGGAGAATAAGGGTGGCCGGTCCGCCATCGCGGACCTCGACCGTTTCATCTCCAGCCTGGGAGACTGCCTAGTCCAAGTTACGGGAAAAGATGGATTGCCCCCGAAGAATAATGAAGGGACAGATGCAGAACGGCGGCGGCCCGCCTTGACTGCAACCATATCCGCAAGAGGTTGCGGCGACAGTGGCGAAGGAGGAGCTGTAGCATACGGAGATGATGGTGTATACTGTGGGGCTGGTGCCAAAACTGGAGGCTTTACAGACAGCGGCGATGCTGGATTCGATTTCGACAGGGCGGCGGACTTGTGCTTTTGTACCAGCGCCCTCTTCTTGGGCCGAAAACGATAGTTAGGGTGCGCTCGGGTGTGTTCCTCCTTCTCCAGGTCTGCTAGAACTCTGTAGCGATACTTCTCTGGTGCAGATAGCAAATGCCAGGCCTCCGCAGCGCGCTTCGACAGAGTCTTCTCTGTGCTTGTGCCCGGAGGCCGACGCACTCGCTTTCCCTTCTTCGTATGAAGCTGAGAGTACTCGCAGCGAAAGATTATGAAAGGATTGCGGGGGCGAGGTACAAAGCCTGGGCGTTGCACCGAAGTTCTGGCATTGTCGGCTAAGCTAGTGAGACTGGAGTCACTCGCTGCCGGAGAAGATGTCTCTGGAGACGATTCGCGTGTCGAATGAGCGCTTGTTGACGAACAGTCCTCAAAAATGGTGATTTTCAAAGCTTGGGGGTGTGAGGTGGAGATTGTGGGGGAAGAGACATCGACTTGGTCTTGTGTGATGGGAGCCCAGCCAAATATCTGCGTGGACATGATGATGGCGAAAGAGGGTGTCGATTTTTCCCCTAGAAAGCATCTTATATGTCAGCAGGACAAACCAACCGACCATTACATTGTTGTGATATGCATATGTGCCCAGAACCAACTGGGCCAGATCTGCGAACACTTTTGTCGTGATCTCGATCATGATCGGTTCGCTCTATTCAATATTCAACGTTTGACAAATGGAGCAGAATCGAGGACAAAGCATCTGGTGATACGGTTTGATGTGGCTTGGAAAGATCTATTGAAAAAAAAATAATTGTAAGAATGAACCGGATAATCTAAAATTCGTGCAAACTGGCAGGTCGTTGCTCACTGGTTTTCTCGTGCCCAGGGCTTGTAGTCAACACGGACTATACGAGATACAGAGCCTGTCGACCGACCATTTTTAAGTTCAAGCTCAAGGCTATGCTATAGCAACACACCGTGATTTATGGCCGGGAAATGAACGGTAGCATACACCCCGAGACTTTGGACGGAGAGGGTGATCACATCATCACGTCCAACATCTCAGTGCAATTTTCGGAGGTTCGGCGGTCGGAAAACACGCATGTAGTGGAATCCACGTAGAATCTAAGGAGCTTAATGAAGAAATCAAAGTTAACCTTTTGGCGACTGTGGCGAACAATCATTTTTGTGATGTGATGTGATCACCGATATCAAGTTTTACTAAATTGAGAAGGTCTGCTAACATTTTTGAATATGCTGTTCCTGTGGCAGGCGCACACGGTGCAGAATTGCCGTGAGGAATCAGGATGGATGGCGGCGCGTGATACATCCCTTGGTTTCTCTACCTTCGAGAAAATAAAGTTCGTGATTATGTAAATGCAACCAACTCTCCCTGTGGTCATCCAATTCCATGAAGACATCAGCCCATTGTTCTTCGCAAAGTGGTAACGGGGCAGACCGGTGAAACACCGGTAAGAAGATGCATTTGTCTTTTCGGGTACCAACTTCCACCTCGTTCGAGGCTACTGATTTGTGGGACGCCTGCAGGGTCAATCTCCAGAAGGAGTTAGAAATCAGATTTTGGGTCGAGAACCTCACGTTCGCGGGTCCGTGGTGATATATCCGGGAACTTGAAAGTGTGATGCATGGATCGTCGGGGATTGAGTTTTCTCAATGGTCATCGTTCGAGGCTCGCAGCGCTTTGATGATAGGCTGCTGTTGATCAAAGTTGTCGTACTTGGGTGCGAAGCCCGGCATCTTCAGCATTCCGACTCACAGGAACCTACACGACTAACTCTGCAATTGGGCGACGAGCATCATAAGCACCATGAAGGTCGTGGTCTACTTAGGGAGGTATATTGTGTTAGAAGATGACTGCGTCACGAATCATCCGTCAAAAAAACTGGTTCAATCTTGCGTTGAACCACGGAATTGATCAGAATTCTGGATAAGAAACTCGAAGCGATGAGAACCGTAGCTAACTGAATCGCATCTGCAAGTCGAGATCAGTTCGGGTGCTGCAGAAATAGCTTGGGAGATTGAAATGAATTTTTGAAGAAAGTTTGTACAGCAGTGTCGCACACGACAATAAAATCTGCGGCGTAGAGCCCAAAAGCTTTGTAACTTTTGAAAATGCGCAGGTCATTTTTTTCTGACAATATTGAGTGATTTTCGAGATGTTGATTTAGCGTATGGAGATCCCCGATCTTCTTATGCAACAAGCACACAAACCTACTAATGATGGACCATCCATCTTCCTCTATGGATCAAGCCAGCATATTGTCGCATCGTTGATAGTTGCCGTTCTCGTTGTACATCAGGTAAAACAATTATATAGTCAGCCACTGGCACGGTGTGGCTCGATTCAAGAGTCTGCAACGGGTGAGAAAAAGAAGTGGCCACCGATTAGTACACGGTGTGTCGTTCGACGACCGAACAAAGCGTGAGGTGCTATTTGCCTTGGTAACCAAATGTACATCAGCTCACGAAGCGTTTTGGGATCTTTGGCACAGCGAATACTATGGTCCGCGCTTTGTGAGCAACAGCGTTGCGATCGTCGCCAAACTCAACTTGAAGTTCACCCTAGTCAGTGGGGTACAAGAGTTCGACATTCAATTGCAGTGGGTTGGGCATGTTAACTACCAAAACAATTTACGAGCACAATCAAAGTACAGTGGCTGATTATAAATTCTGCAGGCGATGATATTTTGAGTCAGTTCTCGCTTTTGCAAACCAGGCGCTTGAGCCATGCATGAATACCGCCCCATGGCAACCCCTCGGAGGTCCCACAAGCGTCCCGATTGGAAATAGGAGGACGATTGTGGTCTGGAGTTGGCCATGGCGGGATTATGACCAGGTCCGCCGAGTATGGACATGCCGCGGAAGCACGGGAGAAGGGCCGCCGGGGGCCACTGCAACAGGGTTATCAGTGTGATTACCTCAGGCCCAGTGTGCCTGACCTTCTCAGGGGCGCGGCGCAAGTTGGTGAAATTCGTCATCGGAAGATCTTCAAGCTCTGAAACCGCATATATGGTGCAGATATTAATGGGTACATGATCATGGTCGAGTTCTAGTGAGTATAATGATCGTTTGGCTGAAACGACATTGTGACAACTAGTATGTCCAAAGAAAGGTGCAACCACTTACTCTACGAAACTCAATACTATGTCTATACTATGTCTACCAGTTGTGTGGTGCAAATATAAATGGGAGATTTCAATCTTTGGAGCTGAGAATCTTGGTTATTCCATCAATGCGGCTCCGAAGGGAGTCAGAGGCTCTCCAGATTGCAACCTCAATTTGAGGTGCTTAACACCACCGGACAGCCAAGAAACGAAGAGGTACATATATCATATTAATATTTTATCTGACCAGAATGGAGAGATCGAGGCCAAAATTTACGGTGCACTGACTACAATTGATAAAACAACGTTCAATCCACTGGTTCAGCACTTGCTCATCTGTAGCCGAACCAAGGAATTGACTAGACTAGGAATCATGGGGTTCGACGGGAATTTAGGGGTGTACAGAAAATTCTTGGGTCACCACGTGAAACAAGGTGGTCATTATGTCGTGACATTGAAGCGAAAATCATTATGATTTAGTCAGTTAAGCGTCAAAGAGTAAAGCGAGAAGCGACTGGCCCATCAGAAGCACTGTTGTCATGAAAGCTAAAAGACAAACGGCTCCGCATGCCCTCTGACCGAGGGGAGCAAAGCAAGACTGAAGACTGAAAAAAGAGATGATTAGAAAATGTTTTTTTTATTGATTTAACATCATTCTAGGTTGGAGGCTCGAGAACTCGGGTGCAGGGGGCTGTAAAAAAGTGACGGCGTAGATATTTTCTGATGCGCTATTGAAATTCAGAGAAATCGTGTGGCTACGCCCATTTGGCCGTGAAAGAGCAATGAAAGAAACAATAGCGGGGAATGTAGCGAGAGCCTGAGCACGAGGCTACCAACTTCCCAAATTATAGATCATAACCCCTTCAGTAAATGACTGAACGAAGACCAGCCCAAATAGAGATGGGCTTCCACCCTATTGTGATGTCATACAGGACAAAGCAAGGAGTCAAGCTGCTGCAGTCCTTGATATTCCTTTTGGACAACGCAAAATCGTAGAACAAAGAGCCGACGTCCAACTTGGCGAAGCCACAGCGGTCGGAGCTCGAGAGTGCTAGGGAGCACCACCCTGAAGGCCTGATAAAGATAACATAACCCATAGCCCATTGAGATCGTAAGGCACATGATCCAACTTGTCAATTCGATAATAGACCAGAATGTACATGCCATTCCAAGGTGGCCACTTAAAAAAATTGAGTAATTGACTGAAAGCCTAAAGTTGATCGTTGGTCACTTGATCGCCTTCGAAGAGAAGCTTGAGGATAACACCTTACAATTGCTGCATGCCGGTATGAGGCTTAGATAGGTGTCGATCGTGAACGCGTGAACTCTGGATTGAGATCAAGTTATATGGACAATGAATTATTAACTGACGAAGATGGAGACGATGGAAATTTAATAATAGGCTTATCGTTGGAGTGAATAGTGCGGCACAATTTCAAGAAATCGTGTGAACATCAAGCGGAATTCCCTAATTTGGTAAAGCCTCCTCTTCCACCACGCCTCAGGTGGACGGCAGTGACAGTTTGTTTCTCTTAAAATTCTGGCATTTCTGACCTCCTCCCATCGCTGTATCGCTGTGTAGAACCAGAGTTTGTATTGAACTCTGATATTTCTGCCTTTTCATTCATAATCAGGGACTATTGGACCATCTCAGTCTTCCGAGTGCCGCTTTGAGGCACAATTCACTGACTCAGCGGAAGCGTCATTCACATTCCACGGACCAAAAAGAGTAAAAAATTATGCATCTCGCACCTTCGGTATGTGAGGATCCATGCTATGGGCAGCGAGGGCATTCAGAGATTAAACGGGATACCCCACAAATCAATGGTTCTTATGGTGGTGCGTTGATACGCGATCCTTTGAGTGCCATAGCCTGACACCGTATACTATATAAGCCTTCGTCGCTGTCGTCGTTTGCCTCGTCCTCGTTATAGTTGTCGCCTGCAGTGCTATTTTCTATCTGCTTCGTGATCAAAGAGCCTTCGACGCAGAACAGGCACATCACCCCAAAAGGAATCATCCCCAAACCTTACCCGACTCCGCCGCTCGCGCACCTTGGCCTTCCCGGCTTAAGGCTCTGTTTGGCCAACGACCAGACATCACTGGTTCTAATCGCTCAGAAAATAATACCCATAGCCAGACTCAGATGAGAGGAGACCTGCGTGGTTGGATCCAAGCTGGATCTACCGATGACTGGGAATTTGATGCAGGTGTGAGCGTTTCTGGCCCAGCAGGCGTCCAGGAAGTTGTCTCCACCAGTCCGCCATCCTTGCGCAATACACGTTTCACCGATACACCGTCCCCCGTCTCTAGGAGTACCTCTGACTCAGCTTCAAGTGTCCGCTTTAGCGATGGTCATGGCCTTCGTGGCCTAGGATTTCCAGAATTGCGGTCACAGCACTCAACCCTACCCAATATTCACTCGCAACTTTCTTCACCATCGACTTCGCCTCAATCCTCACACATCCATCTCCGTACCGTCTCACCTGAACCTCTATCGACCAACGTGCGGTTTGGAAACGATAGTAGAGAGTACGTGGGCTCGTCTGGTATGGTCATGCGTACCTTATCGGGAGGTTCATGGGATAAATTTACCAGCAATTTGGCATAATGCGTATTTGAAAGCTTACAAACTGCCTTGTCTTCCGTTCACCGCCGGATAGCTTTTTTTTTACCTCCGAAGGTTCAAATTGACGGTGACCTTGAATCCAAGGTTACCGAGCAGAAGACGCGGCGTCCGTACATACAAAACAGGGTCATTTCTTGAGCTCTCCAAGCTGTAATATGCTCAAACTAGTATACGCCGCGTCCTTGTCCTTCGCTAGGCCACACTAACTGGTGGTATGGCTGGGGGATGGCCTGGTATGGCATCATTACTCTTGTATTGTCAAAATTGGTTAGGCACAAGTGGATATCAGACGTAAGTATGCTTCAGCCATCGGGAATTGTATACATGTATCAGGCTGTGAAGCCTCCCCCCGAGGCTTCCTCACGTTGACTATACGGCCATACCTTTGCCGACAAATGTGCGTACTTCAGTGTTCTCATGATCACAATTGTGCAGGCGAAGAGAGCGATCTGTTTTATCTTGATAACAAAACATGGAAGATCCGAACGTTATCGAAGTAGAAATCACCTGGGGAGCCAAGGCTTAATCATGTGTGATGCCCTGCAGCTCTGTAGCACATCGAGTATTATGCATATGTAATTGGATATTAAGGACACGAAAGCCGCATCCACGGGAATGTGTACTTAGTACATTTGTTATACAGTATTGTGGGGCCCACAGTGCAGGAGGAGAGCAAAGCAGAAGTAGCCTTATGAAAACATGCAATATACAATGCCCAGATTGAGGAAACTGAAAGGAAAATGAAAGGATGGGGGAACCTAGTGGGGGGTTGATCACAATGTCTGAACCACAATGGCGGTATCGTCAATCCACGCCACTTCCATATCCAGAGTAAGCACACGCGACACACTATACCGGTCATCGCCTCCGAGCGCCCTGCGCAGCAACCGTAGTGCCATGTTGTCAGGTCGTTCCTTGGATACGCCTCCACCCCTCTCATGTATTTGAAAGGGTTGATCGAGCATCCCCTGAGCCCAGCTCGCAACAATACGCTGCTGCCCTTCGCCAGAGCATAAGTCTGCAAAGCCGTCGGACGAGAGAATCAGGAACCGTGGTCCCTGTGCGGGGCCGTCAAGCCGACGGTGGGTGACCTCAGGTTGTGCGGTAATATACGGAGGAGTGTGATTGCGGACGAGAAATTCTTCCCAAGGGGAGGTGTTGTGGAAGCCGGGGAAGAGGTTATACAGTATACGGCGCGTGAAGACGGGCGGTTGTTTGAAGGGTATATCTCCCAGGCCTTATTTTACGCGTGTGTAGGGAAGGGGTGGCGACTGTCAACGCAAGTCAATATTATTTTTGGAAATATTAACGCACATCTGAATGGGGCAAGTGCCCCAAGAACGCGTCTATCAATAACACACTCTGGCTCATCAGGGTGAGCCCGTTGGACGCGTTCCACCTCGGCATCGTTGTCTCCGTTGTGTTCGGTAGTTAAACACTCCACTGACCAGTCGTCACCAGCTTCGTTCAAAGATACCATGGCTAAAAAATTAGGCGAAGTCAGTAAAAACTGCAAATTGTGAAGCGCACATGCGTGCCAGGCACCCGCTTAGGGATATGACTTACTGGCTTGGCAGTCTCCTAGATTTGCAATCCAGAGATTTTCATGCTCTGGGTCGACAAGAGCGACCAGTGCAGTGGTCCCATACATACAAAGACGCGCCTTCTTCCAGTTAGCGCCCCCGGCGTGCTGGTCGTTGATGATATTTCGGATTTCTGCATCGGAAAAGCTGTTCAAGCCCTGAATGCCCCCAAAAAGCTCGAGCACGTCATTGGCTATCGCGTCATCGAAAGCAAGAATGGACCGCGAGAAGAGATCGGCGACAAGCTCAGGCGAAGAAAATGCAGATGGGTCGTTCGCGAGCGCTTTTCGCAAAAAATCGCGGATGATGATTGGCAGGTGGTATGCGACATGTTCCACAGTGACATCTCCGAGATGACCTGCCATATATTGGTCAACGATAAGGATAAAGCCTGCGGAACGAGTACGAGACGTACCGTCAAAGACCCCGGTCAAAGTCCACATACGCCCAAGGATGTCAAGCTGTGTTACGATGTATCTGTCCTGAGTCTTTGTCGTCGGTGACGGCTGAAAATTGATGCTGTCGGCCCCCCATCCATTGTGAGAGTCGAAGACGGTGGTTTGTGGTTTTGCAAGGACCCTCAGCTCCCGCCACAAGTCTGGCTCTGCTAGCACCTGATATGAACGAGGCCATGGTCCGTCCTCCGGCCCACATCTTGTACCAGGGATGTCTTCAGAGTACGCCCAGCTGTATGACGCGCGCTCGAACAGCATGGACAGGAAGGCCCAGACGCCGGACAAGTGGTCGGCAAGCCTTGACTGAAAAATGTGAAGCGACGTGGTGAAGAGAGGCCGCCTGGCACCGTAGCCAGAGTGGGAAAAGAGAGAAAAAGAACCAGGCAAGCGGTTTAAAACGACGCGAACATCATAACCCGGAACAAGTTTGGTATATATTGAAATTGGAAGTCGGCTTTAGATCCAGCATCACATGTGATGGCGACTACACCAACTTGCTTACAACTGCACCAGTTATAACTTGGCTTACAACCCTGGCACACCTCATAGTCTTTACAGATGCCGCAAGTCGTTCCACCTCAATAAATCTATTTATCGATTGGGAAGTCACATTGCGAGGCTGTACCTCGATAGCCTGTCGCGGAAAGGTCAGCCGACCCTCCATACGTAGTGCCGGCCCCGGATGTCAATTTACCCGCTGCTTTGTTTCAAAATGCAAGGATGGATGTATTGAATGCGTAGTGGTTGTAATGTATATAACAATGAGAGTATCCATGATAGTGCAAAAAAAAAATCTAGTGTATCAGGCTAGCTGCCTGAAGGGATTATTTGACGATCCGCCGGTGTTGGTGGGTTTGAGCCAGTAAGCGCCAGGGTTAAGCGGTGGCGATGCTGCGAGAGTGGGCTGTATAGAGGACGCGTAAGCCTCTGCGTCCGTTGGTCCCGCAGCAGAACCAAAGCCACGCTCAGATTCCCGTGCTCTAACCGAAAACGAGGTGCCCAGGGTGCTCGACGAAAGGCGTGAAGAAAGTAGATCCTTCCGAATAGGTTGGCGCGGTTCTGGCATGTGTCGTGGTTGTCCCGTTACCTCGGAATATATCGAATGGGCAGACAGCCTGCTCGAGATACTCGGGGGCGGTTTGCGGCGCGTTTTGGAAGAAGGCAGGTGATCGTCAAGTGGAGGAAGGCTCGATGCCTTACTGTACCGTGATTCCTCCTTCGAGTAGTTGTATGCGTTGATGAATTGCTCTAGGTCTGATGAGTTCCGCCGTGCATCCTCTGCGTCCCGTAGTTGTCGTAGCTTCATTTCGTCACTCTCCCAGGTGTTGGTGGGAAGCACCGCCCGTCTCGGGCTGTGTCCAAAAAGTCGCTCGCCGAGACGTACAAGACGACCACGCCATGTCAATTTATGGTCGAGGCGCTTAGCGGAAGCAAACTTTGCTGTTTGTTTCACGCGCTGTCGGCGCGCACGACGACGCCAACATAGCAGGAACATCAAGAAGATGAACGCGCATCCTAGCGCCATTAGCAGTATCTGCCACCAGTCCAGAGCGCGGCGAGTATTCACCACTGTGGGACTGGAGATCCCAGTAATGGAGGGAATGGCACTTGTACTGGTGCCAGTGGTGGTTGGAACCTTCACTAACTCAGAGAGACATACTCCGAGCCCAGGAATGACATTCGAAGAGCCTTGACAATTTGCCGGTACGCACCCACCGGATCGGAGTACTTGTGTTGTGCTAGAGCAGGCTAGGCAATTACTCGGGCCAGAGCCGGTGCAACTCGAGCAACTTGAATCGCATGTTTGACACGACGAAGTGGTGGGATCGAAATACTGCGACCGGCTGCACGTCGGAAGGCATCTTCCATTCGACAGGACCGGGCGATCCGCTGGGCAACGCGAGCATTGGTTGAAAGACGGTCCTGTGCAAGTCGCACAGTCTGGGTGGCATTTAACGCATGATCCGGAAGAGCTGAAGCTGTTTGATGGGCAGGTAGCAACACACTTCCCGTCGGACGCTAGTTGATTTCCTGAGCAAGTGAGGCAGAAGCTTGACGACCCAGTACAGGTGGTACAAGAAGGATCGCAGGCTAAAGATGATTGGCTTTCGTCAGTCCGGACCATACGGTCGAAGTGATGTAACTCACGTATACACGTCAGATTGTCCTGAGGTGATATGAAGGTGCCAGCCGGGCAGCTTTCAACACATTGGTTTTTGGAAAGTACAAACCCTGGCAGACATGCGGTACACTGCAGTTGATTGGCCGTTGAAGCAGCAGTGAAGTTGGGAATCTTGCACGAGGTGCACTTGGAGCCGCAAGCTAACGGACAGATATGAGAACGTGAATACTAGGTTTTCAATAGTTACGCACTATCACATTCGTGTTTGATGTTGTCTGCTATGAGACCTGAGCCCTCGCAAACGCCATCACTGTTTGCACTGACACAATTTCCATTGAATAAGTACTGGCCAGAAGCGCAGACGACGCAATCGTTGGAGGTTGGGCCTGTACATGTCTTACACACAGAGGAGCAAACGCTACACGTAGTACCATCGCTGAAACTACCTTCAGGGCAGACCTGGCCGTCGCTCGTTGATCCCTGGACAAAATTACATTTGGTCCTGTCATTCGTGTCCTGAGTGAACCCGGTCTTGCAAGAGATACAGACTCCCGTCCCATCCGCACATTGCGAACAACCTGCTTGGCAGACTAGATGTATACCGGCGTAAATTGAAGTTCAAGGTCAACAAACAACCAACATACTTGAGCAGTCGCCCGTAGAGGTCAAAAAGAACCCTGTGGAGCACTTCGCACACGCGGTACCATTGTCTGCAGTGGTCCACCCAGCATTACACGTGCATTGACCATTAGACCCACACTCGCCGTTGAGACAATTACAAGTCGATGGCGCGTTGGCAACGAGGGGTTTCAAACATCTGCCGGAGCCTGAGATTCCCTCGTCACAAGTGGCACAATCCGAGGGACACTGTTGGCAGGTGGGGCCGAAGAATCCAGCCGCACATGATTCACAGGTAGCACCCGTGAAGCCTGGCGGGCATGTACACGTGCCTGTAGAGGAGCAGATGCCAGCTCCAGCGCAGGGTGGAGAGCATGCAGATGACTGCATGTCCAGAAGGGATAATGAGTTCGAAGATGCGCCAATGGGGAGTTGGGCGACATCGGGAATAGCATCCCATAGCACGACTCGGTCATTTGAGCCTGACTTAACGGCTACCCATACGTTATTCGAGATTACGAGGGAGTTGGCGGTTATTGGAATCGAAGTGTTGGCGGAAGAAGTTGATGGAAGTTCAGAAAATCCAGCCTGACCTGAGTATAGTCTATCGGAATATACGGCGAGCCCGGGGTCGAGAGAAAGGTCAAGTGGTAGTGAGGTGGAAGATGTGGAGTTTTCAAAACCGGCAGATGGCTCATAAGATGCTGAGGAAGATGAAAGGAGATTGTGCAATAATTGTGGATTGGTCGTTGAAGTGTATTGCCCTGGCAAAAGTTGAATAGACACTGGTGCACCCTGTACGGTGAGCTTAGCCCCGACTAAGTTGACCTTCAGATAAAATATCTGCTATGAAATGTGTAGCACATACGAGTGATGTTCGAAAGGCCTTGAAGACATTGTCCTGCAACACAGACCACTGAAGGTGAAGAAGATTGTGCAACTGCAGAACATTATAAAAAGTTCAAAAAACTACCTATCCGCAGAACTCACTGACTGCTGCTCCTAGAGCCAATGGAACAAATAATAACTGTGAAAGCATGAGCTTCGTCAACGAAGGACAAAGAAAGTTGAGAAAAAGGTTGACGAGGACGTTGGTGCTCGTCTCGACCTGATGAAGGTGGTCGGTATGATATAATCGGTTTCCTTAGATTCCGAAATCGCAGCCATTGTTCCAATTTGGAGATCTCTTTTGTGCAAAGAACAAAGAGTTTTTGTCAATTAGCGGGAACAATGAATTCTTGGTGTCATGTGACTACTATTTGAATCGAAATGGAAGTCAAAGATCCTAATGACGTGAGCGGCAATCATTTTTTCAGAACAAGTGCCAACTTCCAAACTAGTCAGACAACTGTGAACAGGAACTGTACTTTCACAATCTTCAGTTCTGTGCAGCTCCTTTCTCTGATAATCTTGTTGGTCTAGTCATTGGAATGTATTTCACAGAACAATATTCACGCGTGCCATATAAGCATTTTTTTGAAAACAAAGGTTGCCTGTTTTGGATCAAGCACTCACTCTCGTCGTGACGGTTGTCTATTCAACAGACATTACCTTGTACTCTCGTCATTCTTCAATGCCGATGAAACCACCACCAAGTAAAGTTCCTAGGATCGACGACCATGTTCCCCCGCGAGCTGTAGCACCTCTACCCAGACCTCCCTGCCAGATCCACAAGCTTTCGGACGAGCTTCTCCTCATCATTTTCGGATTGTACTTGAACGATGAAGAAGACAGGATCATCACTGGCCACCCCCGTCAGAAGCCAGCTATTACCTCGACCCTCTCATCTTCTGCACGGCCCTCTACACTCCTTGCTGTGTGCAGGCGATGGATGAGCATGCGCATCAAGGCCCCACTATGGTCCTCTCTCGCTGTCTACGAGCCCAGGATGGAACAGATTCCTATGATCACCGCTTGGCTCGAACGCTCTCTCGATGCCCCTCTCTCCCTCTACCTGGATTCCCCCACCACCGACGAAAATAGTTATCCCGCTTTACAAAACATTCTTGGTCTTTTCTTGAGCGAACAGATCTTAAAGCGCCTCCAGCACATAACCATCAGGATAGTTGGTTACTATTTTCCCTTCGAAATCAAATCTCCCCTCTACCTCTACGCGCCTTTGCTGAGGTCCGTGGAACTTGATTTAGAAGCAATGCGCCGCCGATATGACCCGATTTGGATGTTGTTCTGTGGTCCAAGGACAGTCAAAAAAGTATCCTGGTGCCCATCTAATATCCAGGGTGCTTTCTCCTCGATAGATTGGGCCCTCCTGACGCACCTCAAGCTCTCAATAGTCCACGAGGAACCGAACGGCGTGGGCCTGGACCAGCTTATGAAGGCTTTTCGGCACTGCACAAGACTCGTGGACATGCAGATCGCCATGAATATGCCTCAGTCGGATATCTTCCCACCCCCACACAGTCCCTATACTCCAGACCAGTGTGCCGATGCCCTGCGTCACATTAGGCAGACTCGCACGCCATCCCATGCGCTCCCTCCAGATGTACGCGATGCAGCCGTTAGCGCTCCCATAGATCTTCCTTGCCTGCGTCATCTTAAAGTCGAAGCGCACCTTCGGGATTCTGAGCCTCTCCTGGCGCGCATCTGCGTACCCAACCTAGAGACCCTGCAAATTGTTCACTTCAGTAGTACCCAGCGGTCTGGCATGCTCGGTATTACCTCCCTCCTTGAACGCTCCCATGCGGAACCTATCTTCCTCTCCCTTTTCGACCCGAATATGCGGAGAAGCGAAACCATTAAACTGGTTAACTGTCCCCAGCTCAGAAAGCTGGTTAGGCTCGAATTACTTGTAGGCCCTATTGGTGATTCGGTTATGCGAGCCATAACGGACGCCCAGCTTATGCCGCAGTTGAGGAGGCTGGTTCTTCCCAATTGCTGTACTTCGATTGGTGTCCTCCCTGAGATGGTAAAATCCCGTGTTCCGATGCTTCAAGAACTGAGGCTGTCTATGGGGTCGACTGCGAAATCTGCACGGAGGATGTCAAGTGACCAATATCTAGACTTGAAGTCACTGAAGGGAATATCTGAAGAAGAAAAAGGGCATTTCTTAGTGATTGTAGACTAATTCCTATTGTTACTCGTTATAATGGCACAATGCATGGGTTCAGATATATTGTCTTTCCTTTAGTTAGACTTGCCATCAAGTCCAATATTTGGTCATTTCCACATAACGTTTTGTAATTCCACAACCGCTAGCTGTCCCAGTGTCAGTTGCTCGAGCAACCAACAATATTTCCAACGCCGGCAGTGCAATACTGAATCCGTCGTCTGATCGATAGCTGTAATATATATGCTTGTCTGTTTGCTCTTCTGGTTGGTGTAAGTTTGTAGTGAGCACCGCACTTGTCTGAGTTCCAACCGGCGAGGTGGAGACACCCCCAGTGAAAGGGTAACTGGTGATAGAACCAAACATGTTGAAATTCAACGTCTCAAGATCATTGGGCTGTCAGAGCAAGTGGCGGTATTGAGGGAGGTCGATGAAATGCTACAGGCTTTATCGTAGGACAACATCGTGCCGCGCCCTGAAGATACGGGGAGAGTGTCGGTCAATAAATAGCTGAAAAATCCATGCGTGCTGTCAGTACTCAAGTAAGACGTGAGACAAGCTTCAAGCTTGGTGAAGCTAACGACTTTATGACTTCTCGTCAGCCTCGTTCTAAGTGAACGCGTCTACGAGGAACCACAAACTTTCGCCGATCGAGTATAGGATGTATTGGAGAGAACACCGACAGATGGGGTCAAGACTTGAAACCTGAACCAGCCTGTTCTGTCTATACCAATCGAAGTACAGCGACAGATTCCACATGTGCTGTTTGGGGGAATAGGTCGAACCCACGGACGCTCTCCAGGACATACTTCCGCCCCTGCTCCTCATCTTCTGTCGCCTTCAAGATCTTGCCCACATCCCTCGCCTGCGTATGTACATTACAACTGACATACACCACCGTCTTACACCTGAACTTCAACAGCTGCTGGATGAAGTTATCATCGCACCCTGTCCGCGGAGGGTCGATGATCAGCACCGTCTTATCAGGTGGGAACTCTCCGACGGTGGCGAAGATATCCGCGGCATCGCCTGCACGGAAGGATATCTTCTCGCTGGGAATCTTGTTCAACTCTGCATTAGTCTTGGCGGCTTTGATGGAGTCCTTGGACAGCTCGATGCCAGCTACGGTCTGGAAGTGCGGGGACAGAGTGATGGCGAAGAGCCCAGCGCCACAGTAGGCATCGACGAGATGTGTGGGTTGGGGTGCATCGGAGTCAATCGTAATGGCCTCCGTTGATTTTGATGGGAAGATGGCATCGTGCACATAGGTTGTGAGCGGAACGAGGACAGAGTTGTTGTTTTGGAAGAAAGAGCCGGCCTTGTACTCGAAGATGAAGTCGCCGACCTTTTCTCGGGCGGTGGCACGTTGGTCAGTCACGCAGACATGGGTTTCTAGACATGCGGATAGATCATCGACGGGGTCCGTGTTCTCGCCACCAGATGGCGCAGAAGGTATAGGTAAAGAATCACGGTATAGCAACGAGACGCCTCTTTTGTACGTGTAGATGTTTCTTGGGGGAATGCTGAGCTATTGATATCAAAATAAGCAACAAAACGACACACTTGGCGATGTTCTCTCGGGCTGGGCGATAGGCTTCGTTTATCACCGAGGTAGCGATAGGGCATTCCTTGCAACAAGAAAATCAGCCAAGAACACTTGTCCATTCATGAAAAAAGAAGCAACTTCTATATCCATCGTTTTCGAAGTTCCAGCACGGTTGAAGCCGATCTTTAACCACTCCGGTTTGCCCTCTGACGGAGCCTGATTTTTCTTGGCAGATTTTGGAGGCGCCTCAAAGTGAGGTGTCAATTTTGTGCGATACGCATACTGTAATGGTGATCCGATCGTCGACTCGATAGGGGGGACACTAGATTCGACGAGGTCTACTTGGCGATGAGCACACTGGTAAAAGAATTCGTGTTAATATGCCTACCTGAGAAATTCTTATAGGCTTTGACAACAACGTCCCTTTTCAAGTCTAATTGCGTCTCATAAGAGAGCATCTAGGCAGTCAAGATTTCAGATAAGTGTTACCAGAAGATGCCATGTAGTCTACCTGGTACTGACAACCTCCACACGTCCCGAAATATTGGCACTTGATGCGGCTGCTGTCCCGAAGCTTGGTGTTGGGTGTAATGACCTCAATTAGATCAGCGAAGGAGTGGAGCCTTGCGTTGCGGTAGATCCGTGCTTTCACTTTCTCCCCTGGTAGTGCAAACGGAAGGATAACCGTCCATGGACGCTCCTCATTCCGTAATCGACCAATGGCTTCACCTGTTGATGTATTCAGTCAGTGACAAGATAACAGCACAGGTGACGCGGCATTTTAGCGCGTCCATATGATGGATTCGACTTGAGACAAGATAGCATGAGAGCGAACGCGCCGAATGTGTTGTTAGGAATGGAAAAGGACACATACCGTTAGAACCGATAGTAGAGACCTCTACTTCAACTTCCTGATGAAAGTCAAAGGGAGAATCAAATTCTTTGCCATCCTCCAGAGCTTTATCAACAACGTCTTTCCCAAGAACCGCAATAACGTCCCTCCACAGAACATCTTCTGAGGAGCACAATTCTGGAAGATCTGTCCGTTTCTGTTGGCGCTTTTTTGATCGTTTGGTTGCTTTTTGCGAGCCTCCCTTGCCCGGAAGTCTTGGCCGCTTTCCCAATGGCAAATCTAGCTCAGAGGGCGACAGTCGATGAATCTGCCCAGCCTGTGGGGATTCGGCCATTATAGTCCTAGTAGTCTGAGAGATAAAACGAGGGGAATAGCAAGAGTTGGTGCGCGAAATAAATGAGAGTCTAACAAATGGATAGAGCCTGCTTTTATGGAGAGCCAATCGAAGCTGTTGCATCGAAAAACTTGATGGCTTTGGTAAATAAAACCATGCGAATGATGTATTAGATACTTACATAATACAGATCTTTTTTTGGCGAGGCCAAATCCGCTCGTATTTATGTAGTTGCACTCAAGAGAGCTGACATTTACAAATCCCCACATCTCGTTATCTTATCATGCGGCATTCGTGGGCTGTAATACTACTCACACGAGGAGCTGCCCTCGCCAACCCTCTGCATGCTCTGTATACTAAGCACCCGAGGACACATCCAGCAGAACCTGGTTCCCCCGATTTCTGGTGGAGGTTACTCATCAGCGCCGTGCTTGTACTTGCGGGAGGCGTCTTCGCGGGGTAAGTGGGCGCTATATTAGATATCATATTGATGACTCATTTTAGCCCAGTTTGACCCTAGGACTCATGGGACTTGACGAGCTACACCTTCGCGTCTTGGCGAGTTCATCCTCAGATTATGAAGAACAGGAGAACGCAAAGAAAGGCACGTAATAGTTCGCATCTGACGAGCCAATCCAAATTGATTTGCCTCCAGTCCTAAATCTCATGTCGAAAGGACGCCATTGGATTCTCGTGGTGAGTGATCGGGAACGTCGTGCCATGTTGATCCGGCAGCTAAAAGGGTATTCAAGGTTTTGCTTTTGTGCAATGTGGTGAGTATCCATGTATATCCATACGCTCAAGCAATAGACATAACTTTGTTCCTATCCACTCTCAGGTCGTCAACGAAAGTTTGCCGATATTCTTGGACAGTGCTGTAAGGTCGTTCAATTTGGTTCCGCCGTTCGTAAATAAACTTCCATGCTACTTACTTAGCTTGGTGGTGGAATCGCGGCAGTCGTCATTTCTACAACAGCGATAGGTGAGTTTTTCTTCCACACGGAGGTTTCATATTATTGACATTCATGCCAGTCATTTTTGGGTGCGTGGTTTTATGTAATGTTTTACATGATGATGTTGAAGGAGGACTGCCATTTAGAGAGTGAGTTCATATGTTTACTCCGGACGACGAATTTTACTGATCTCGAACGCTTAGAATTATTCCTCAAGCGATATGTGTTCGTTACGGACTTGCCATCGGTGCCAAATGCGCTCCCCTTGTTCTCGCTCTCATGTGGATTCTTTGTCAGTCCGATTTCATTCCCTGATGGTCCAGACACTTCCACTAATAGACTCCAGCACCCATTGCATACCCAATAGCTAAACTTCTTGACTGCGTCTTGGGAGGAAAAGAACATACCACTTATAAAAAGGCTGAACTCAGGTCTTTTCTTCAATTCCACCGAACTGGCGAAGAACCTCTTCGCGATGACGAGATCGCTATCCTCAATGGCGTGTTGGAGCTCAACACTAAGAATGCCGAGTCTATCATGACACCTATGGAGGTATGGGCAGCCATGTTTTGTTCCCCCTGATGCTGAATACGTCATTCAGGACACAGTTACATTAAGCTCGGATTGCATCTTAGATCATGCAAAAGTGGATTCTATGTATGTCATTTTCCTTTATACGCGGTCTGCTCTTCAACCGATTTTCCTTCAGCATTTTAAGTGGTTACTCGCGTTTCCCCGTTCACACACCGGATGATCCAACCGCGTTCATCGGTCTCCTACTTGTCAAGAAGGTTAAATCCTGTCGTGACGTCATCATGTGCAATCACTCATTCCTTTCTTGACCCAGCTCTTGACTTACGACCCTTCGAAAGCACTTCCTGTCTCGAGCTTTGAACTCTCGATTTTGCCGGAAGCGCACCCCACAATAAATTGCTTCCAAGCTTTGGACTACTTGTGATTCGTCCATCCATTTCTACGGCTTCCCAGTTAACTGTTGTTGTTTCTTTCGTAGCCAAACTGGCCGTGCCCATCTCCTACTGATAAGTCGGACACCTGGTCGAGCAGGAGGTGCCATTGGTGTCATAACCTTGGAAGGTACGCTTATATTGATTCTGCCAAATCCCGAACCCTACTTGATGCTTCCAATACTTCCAGATATTATCGAGGTGATGCGTGGTTTTTATAATGTTCCGGGTTGTTTTAACCTCCGAGTCTGCAGGAAATAATATCCGAAGAGATCGTTGACGAGACCGACCGCTACGAGGACAATCACCACAAGAGGACGGCAAAACGTATGACGACAGCCACCATAATGCGAGGGTGCGTTTCTGCCATTTTTCTGTTTACATTGATTGAAACCTGGCTCAGCATTGTGGAGCGGCAAAGACGAGCGGAGTCTGTTGCCAGATCCATCCGACGCACTGATTCTATTAGGGGCTGGGATAGAGATTGCGATGAAAATTCCCCTCTCCTAGCGCCTGCTCCCCGAACCTATGATTCAGTCTATATTCCCACCCTCTTAAGTCAATCACTCACTACCAACGACCAATCCACTACCAACGACTCATAGTTGTAAGCTACTTCTCATTGACCCTTTCGCCCTTTTTTCTTTGAGTTCTGCGGATGTGTTCTCTCTCTTTCGTTTGCTTTCTTGAGTGGGGTTTGCAGTTGCTTGTTATGTGTATTCTACCTTTGATGCTTGAATTGTATTTTGATTGGATTGAATATTCTTTATTTAGCTTCGCGTGTATATGAACCACTCGTAACGAACTTGCGTGCCGATCTCACACCCTCTCCATCTGTACATTTCTTTAGTCGTGGCCACCAACTTGTGTGCCGATCTTACATCCTCTGCACCGGAAGAATTCTATGATTGTGATCACGAACAAGTGTTCCGTAGCGAAGGATTGGTTCCTTGTTTTCTGATTGCTGAAAATTTCTGACAAGTGCCACGTGGAGCTTTCTGAATAAGAATCCAAGTCACCTAATTGCCGATGAGCTCAATTGTATGTGGCGCAATCACCTCAGTTCTCGCGACATTGCGAGCCGAGAGTATTGTATTTGTATTATTCCCAATATGTCTTTCGGATGTTTAGTCACGGATTGTTTATAGTTAGCTTTTAAAATCAAACCGATCACAAGTTGACGTGATCAGTGAAAGTTTCTTCAAGTAATGAGAAGCCGCTGCCCGACACCGACCCATCGACCATCACGATATATTTCTGAAACGGTACCCACACTGAATACCTGTATTGGTGATCATTATGCTTTTGTTTCTATCTGGCCTCCTACAAATACTTGGGCTATCATCGATGGTCAGTCGGACTCAGTGCAAGCCTTGTGACTCGGATCGGATGCCTTCCAGGTTGGAAGAAGTTTCGTTGCAAACAGATACCGTCTCGTCAGGATACAGTTTCACGGAAGCTTCAATATATATTCGATATGACCCAAGTCCCGTCACTACTTTCAGTGAAGACTCTGCTTCAATTCTATACTCATTTCCGATGACCTGGAGCTCTGCCGCCACGAGCTTGATCACTTCAGACAGAGGATCCATCGTAACCTCGGTAATGACTGTGACCAGAGAATCGCCTTCGTACGTTTGTCGTGTACATAGGTTATGAAACGAGACTGACAAATAGCATAGCAGTCAGAGCAGCCAGAGTCGCTCGATTTCTCAAACTTCCGATGAGTCCGAAGTCTGGCATACTTCTAGTGATAGCACTACCCAGTAGGTGGATTTTGGATTTTCTTCCACTTCCAAGTGTCCGGTGACCATTGTTAACCTGTTCAGACCAGGGACTTCTTCGACTTTTGACGTCGGCTCTCTACATCCAAGTCACTCAATTTCTCCATTTTCCCCGACGTCGAACCGACATGCTACTCCCTCGGTTACCCAAAATTCAACCCTGTCGTTTACTACTTCCTCCGAGCCATCATCTACCGATGGAAGCGTACCGACTGCGCCAGTTTCTGGTATCCACAAAGAGGCTCCGATTGGGGCAATCGTTGGAGGGGTTCTTGGTGTACTTGCTGCTCTTTTCATCCTCACAGCAGCTATTATCGTGCGACGTCGATGCCGGCGTCCAGTAAACCGCGATCATGTAGTGCCTCTTATCACACATTGGGACTATATCCAGCCTTCGAATAAACGAGGTGAATCGTACCAAGACCATCCGTCACATTTTATCTTACCTTTTTGCAGAACGGCTCGCGTCAGCTAAAAACTTGCATGCCCCTGGTAGCGCGCTCAGAGCCCAGGCAACGCCAGAGGCCTATTCAAGGAACCAGATAGAGGAGATGGCTGAACGGATTGTGGCTGTGGAAGCAGAACTTCGGCATAGCCGACTCAGGCTTAACCCAAGCCTTCTGCCACCACCACCTAATTACTCGGCAACATCCCTTCGGGAAGTGTTATGAACTTAGAACTTTGAGCTTTTTTTAGATACTATTTATTCGCTCCAAAATCGTAAATGATTTTAGAACGTGACCTTCGTTACCTTGACCTTGCACTTCAAGCTTTATTTACTTCTGTTCTGTTGTGGCAGGACAGGCTTATAATATTGTAGCCTTCGTATGGCTGGAAGCACGACCAACAACACTTGATACACTTCAAACATGTATTGTTTAGTAGGATGGCAATAAACCGGCTCAAACAGCCTAAACCTTCCCGCACGCTCACTTACTTTGGACAAATGAATCAATGCTCGCAGAGCGAGAACTCGTTCTCCACGAACTGTTGCTCGTGCATCACCATATATTTCTTTCTCTCTTCGATCAAACGCTCCCTCAGCATTTTCGCCTCCTCCAAGGTAATCGGGAAATCATCCACACCATTCAAAATGCTGTCTTGAATTTCGAGCGGTAGAGACCCGATCCCTCCTTTGGATAGCCTAACCTCCTCAGCCCACCATGCGCGTTGTTGACACGGCACATTCGCCGTTGATATGTTCCGAATGTCAGGATCTACGAGGAACAGCGCGACGATCTTGCGGTGGCCAGGCTTTGTGTGATCCACAAGTTCGAAAGGCTGGACCTGATGTTGCAGGACATTGGGCCAAGTAAGAAGTCGACCTTCAGGCGTGTCGACAGTACCGACGACATGTATACAGGTATCCAATCGTGATGGCCTTGTAGATAGCAAACGAGCGACGACTCTTCAGACTGGGATTGTTGGCGAAATGCGAGTCGACTCGTGGTGATGTTCTCGCTATCATAGTAATAAATACCAGATGCGCAAATGTGCTCATTCTGGTGGTGCTGTCAGCTCGGTGTAGTCCTTTGTCATGGCAGTAATACATACCAGTTGGCCTTCGACGTGCCATGTCCCGCCCTCATAAACTGGGTTCTCCTGGGTCAACACAATGTTGGCAAGTTGAACGATTACTTGAAGTCCGCGTTCTCTATAATCCTGGTAGATATTGACCGTTTTTTCGGGCTTAAGATCACGAGTACCAGGAAGGAGATACTCTTGGTATCTTGATGGAATTGAGGGGAGTTCAAACGTGGCGGCGTCGGGTTGGACAAATTCTTGAGTAGCCTCATAGAAGTTTTTGAGCCTCTCGTTGTAATCATCCTCATCTTCATCGGACCTTGGCTCAGGCCACTCACTTTCGTCCCAACTTTCTGGGTCTGGATCATATACGCACACCTCGTAT
>JABCKO010000032.1:0-55963 GCA_018855915.1 Tephrocybe sp. NHM501043
TCTGTGGTAGCTTCTGCGCGCTTTGCGGCTTTGTAGAACCCAATATAGGTGTCATCGGGCTCAGCAGCGTCGGTGGTGGCCTCAGCACGCTTGGCTGCTTTGTAAAAGCCGATGTACGTGTCATCAGGAGCGGCGGTGTCTGTTGTAGCCTCTGCGCGCTTCGCAGCTTTGTAGAAGCCAATGTACGTGTCATCGGGCTCAGCAGCGTCGGTGGTGGCTTCAGCGCGTTTGGCTGCTTTGTAAAAGCCTATGTACGTGTCGTCAGGAGCGGCAGTGTCTGTTGTAGTCTCAGCACGCTTCGCGGCTTTGTAGAAGCCGATGTACGTGTCATCGGGAGAAGCAGCGTTGGTGGTGGATTCAGCGCGCTTTGCTGCTTGGTAGAAGCCAATGTACGTGTCGTCGGGCTCAGCAGCGTCGGTGGTAGCTTCCTCGCGCTTCGCGGCTTTGTAGAACCCGATATACGTGTCATCGGGCTCAGCAACGTCGTCGGTACCTTCAGCACGCTTAGCGGCTTTGTAAAAGCCAATGTATGTGTCGTCAGGTGTGGCAGCATTGGCAGTCGCATCTGAACGAGCGAAATGCTAGAAAATAAATATTCAATTAGCAATGATGCTCAGGCGCCTTTGGTTGGGTTTGACTTGCCTCATTTGTTGGAGCCGCAACAGCAAGGGCAACAAAAGAGCTAAGGAGGAGGATGGAGGACTTCATTGCAACTGAGAAGGTGGTGAGGCTTTCAGGTGCAGACGGATAATATAGAACTATGGGAGATTAGTTCTTGAGTTCTTCATGGTCGTCCGTGGCATATTTATAGTCCTTTTTTGCTCTCACTAGCCTTCAACTAAGTTCAAAAGTTCACTCCTGGAAGCCAACGAGTTGGTATCACAGTAGACAGCAGATAGCCGTGTTTTCCGAACTTTTCTCCTGAGTTCTGTCACGGAAAATACAACAGGCGCACAACAAGTGACCTTACCGAACTGAAGTAAAGCCTAATCGACGTCAATGTCAGAAAATAAAGGCTTGGCAGGCATTCTAAGATGGATTAGGTGAGGCTACAGTGCGGCCGGAACGCGGCGAGTGAGGTGGATCTGAATGTCAAGAGAATCAACCAAAGTTTCATTTTATCATCAATCTATCTCACAGCCAACAGAAAATCCAGGCACAGAGGGTTTCTGTCGTACCACCAGTGACGAATGGCGCCTTGCAAGTGGGATCGATTGTTCATCAGCCGCCACAACACTGCACGACTCGGAGATCCGCGGCTGGATCAATTTTGCCAAGTTTGTAAATCATGTTCATGCAGAAGTTGTATTCTCAACTGAGGCTGGGGCGACACTCATCAAGACCGATTGGCATCGTCATACGAACGAACTGGAAGCCTCAGAGAAGCGGCATATTTTCTGCCCTGCTGGCTTCAAGTTGTTCTTCAGAATCGGCCTCGGGTTGGTTGGAACCATGTTTATCGACAAGTTCCGCCTCCGGGCATATTAAAGGTCAGAAAGGTAAGGTTTTCTAGAAAGAACGTAAGCGAACTGCGATATGTGCAAAGCTTCAGCCTAAAACCTGTTCCTGAGGACTGAGTGAAAGGTAGAGGTCTCGAGATATTGCTGAAGCGATACTTTCCAATGTTCTTCTCCTTCTAAACCGTCTATACGACAATCATGACACAATTATGACAGCTGAAGTAGACCCACAACCGCCTCACATACTGAATACTCTGGTTCTCATGCTAGTTCTCGACACCAGTCGACATCATATGCATCATAACCGAACAATTAATCCGTTAACGCGTATTGTGAGGAACACAGACCGCTCAAACAACAGATTGCCATGGACATGAACAGGAGTGCCAAGACCAAAAAACACATCCGTGTCTTGAAGGGGTTTCGCGTAAGTAGTGGAGGGAGCCACCTTTCGAAGTGCCAGAAAACCAGTCCTTTTGGACCTCTTTCCACTTTCTTCAGTCATCTCATACCTCTTCCAGGATGAGTTCGTCTTCCACAGACCTCTCATACGTGCCTCTCCTCAGTGAAAACGCGCAAGATGCTGAGAAGGCCCCAATCCAGAAGCAACAATCCTCACGCTTCATTTTCAAACGCATTACATTTCCTCTCTGGCTTGTTCTCGTTATTCCCCTCCTACAACTAGGTTTTTTCGCGTCATGGGCCATTGACACATTGGGATTTGAACCGGAAAACCGCTGTGACTATCCAAATGCGCAAATTCTATACTGTGAGCGCTTGGCCATGCGTCTTGTATTGGATTGAAGTTCTGAAACAAATTGTGTAGCGCCCGCTGAAGAAGCGGTAGAATACAAACCTGTCCGGTTCCAGAGCAGCTTTTTTGGCAACCCAAATGACCCTCCTGGCATCTTTGGCGAGGACCCATCTCCTGAAGTTGATGCCGCCTGGGAAGGGCTTTATAACTGTATGTTACCCATTTGCTCGAATTCGTTTTGAACGTTAGCAACTCAATGTTGGAATTAGTCGGTATATCCCAGATTCCAGAAGAACAAGCCCAGCAGCTTGTCAATTCAACTCTGCCTGCACCCCTTGATAACTCCAACTATCTCGTCGGTATTGACGTGTTTCACCACTTGCATTGTTTGGTAACGAAGCTATATTCTATATCTTGGTGAACCATAGCCAACTCTTACCCATCTCGTAGAACATGATTCGAAAGGCGCTTCATCCTGGTAAGTATTGTCTACTTTGCGATCCTACTATTGTCCTTGACAGTATGGTCACCAGATTACTACCCACCAGACCCTAGAGAAGATGAGGAAGAGCACCAAGGTCATCTTGGCCACTGCGTTAACTCACTCAGACAGTCACTCCAATGCAACGCCGACATTAGCCCAATCATCTGGCGTAAGCTTGAGAACGGGAGGATTCTACCAAGGTTCGATATCGTGCATACTTGCAGAGACTTTGACAGGATCAGGGAGTGGGGCCTAGGACACCGTACAGTAATCCCTAACAAGAGTGGCGCCGGCGTAATGCAGGCATTATAGACTTTGTAGTGGGGTACACCGATTTGTTGATTAATGGCAGGAAGAACTTTGTTGTCCTCGTTTAATTCTTCCTGATAGACACCAATCAATACTGCAGAGAGACCCTTTCGTCATGTAGTCTTCCAGGCGATGATACAGTGTGGACTGCGTTGAATTAGAGTTTTCAAAGGCGCCTTGGACAGAAAATAGAAAACAGACAACAGTGGCGGAACTTCCCGATTCAGCGTTGAAATTTGTTCTGTTTGGACTACCATCACTGAATTCATCGCCTGCTTCCATACCGTCGGCAGTAAGCTCTTCTCTTATCAACACGGCCTGCTTAGATTCACACTAGGATTTGTACTACTCAGGAGTCCTTCTGTTCGCTTTATCACGTGTATCTTCTTCTGATTCTAGAAAATTCAGCAAGACGCTGGCCATCTGCCAGTGTGTAGACACCCCTTCAAAGTCCCAATACGCCGTTTCCTTGATGTTTTACCCTTGTACCTCAATCCAGAGTAATTGGAACACTTGGTGCTCTCCTTGTACGACGATCCTACACGTTGGGTATTCGAGAGCCCCACTTTGTTCAAGTGGATTTCCCGATTGATTGGCGTTGGGGAACGACCATGTAAATTCTGTCAACTGGGTGTGCAAGATTCCCAACATACGGATGCGAAGACTTCAAGATGAAGTGGACTGTGGATGACGTTCGTTCTAAGCAACATCATGGGAAGTAATCACTGGGCACGCCATAAAATGGGCCTTTTTGAGGACAGATAAACCTTAAGCTCCCCAGCTTATAGTCGTCATGAACTTGCCTAGCAAATATCACGACGACGAAACTGTCCAGGACGGCCGTGTGTCGCCTGTTGACTTCCAACTCCCTACCTCAAAGCCAGCCCCCGGATATATCTCGTTCCCACTCTGGGCGGTTGTGGCTGTAATACTTGTACAAGCCTCGTTGGTTTACTTCCGTGTCCACAGTCGCTCCTTTACCTGCCCGTATCCCAATCCGCAGGTTCTCTACTGTACGCCCACCCATTGTTCTGCCATGTTCACGCAGCCTCTAATAAACTGTTGTCTCTAAACAGCCCCGGCGCAGGAAGCTGTCGAGTATAAAGCTGTGAAGTTTCATAGTATCCTCCATGGCGGGCCTCCAGATGTCTTCGATGGGCCTCCTTCCCCTGAGCTCGATGCTGCCTGGGAAAACATCTACAACTGTCAGCCTCATTCTCATCTTTTCCCCTGGGTTTATTCTAATCAATTGTCGTAATCTAGTCGGTATATCGAAGGTCGGGGAAGCTCAAGCTTCACAGTTAGTGAATTACACGACATCTATGCCACACGATCCCTCTGCATATCTGGTGGGGATAGACGTGTTCCATCAGCTGCATTGCTTGGTAAAGTCTGCTATATTTCGAGCCTGCATTCAATCTGATCCTCCTTGACAGAATACCCTCCGGAAATATCTGTATCCAGGTACGCGTTATCTGTATACTGTTTTCTATCTTCAATGCCTAACATTACACGATAGACTATTATGTGGCGGAGAGTAATGAAGATCAAGTCGAGCGCAATGTCCACATTTCGCATTGCTTAAACTCTGTCCGACAATCTCTTCAGTGTAGCTCTGATATCAGCACTGTGGTCTGGTCGCCTACATCACGGAATGGCATCGTCGAACCACTTCCTCGATTCGATGTATTGCATAGTTGCAAAGACTTCGATAAGATCAAGGAATGGGCATGGGAGCGCCGGACGGGGTTGTATACAGACGGGCCTGGTGAACCTCAAGGACACGGAGGACATGGTGCCCATGCTGGCCACGAATAAGTTAGGTATAGATTCAATGAAGGGCATATGTAATGCAATAAGAAGAACTTGAAATATGTCAAATCTACTCCTGTGAGGGAACATACAGAATCAAACTCCGAGTTTTGAGATCTAGACCAGTTGATGGACCCGTCAGAACTCTTGTCGACTGCCATCCTATTCAGCAAGTAATGTTCAGTATAATCCAAGTGTAACTCTACCACCTTACGCTGCCAATAATTTTACAGACATCATCAATGAACAATCCTACCACCCAAGGCTCGGATCCTCTGGCCCAGGTACCTCAGGCTGCCTCAACTCGTCGTCTTGAGGCACTTAGGTCTCAAGCCGATGCTTTATTAGAGGGCCAGCGATACACGAATACCTTGCTTAATGACCTATTGGAGGGAGCGCAACCGCAGAATGTGGTTCCACCTGACCTTGGAGACGTGCTTGGTATCATGGAATCTCGATTGAATAGCTTGCTGGATAATGGGCGCTCATACCAAGATCGTCCCTCTAGAGGCTCAGATCGCCAACATACCCAACGTTCTGACGCAGCTCACCATCGGACGCAGGAACTCGAGCACACCATCTCCGAGAATACGCTGACAGCTGAACTTGCGAGCGCTCAAGATTATGGGAGGCAAGATCCTTTAGTCATTCAGCGATTACATGAACTCTTGTCCGACGACGAACTCCCACTCTTCACCCAGACTACTCTGGAATACCCGCCTCCCATTCCCAATATAAGGCATTACCCTCACCCGAGATACGCGAGTACCAGTACACTTTCCGAAGTCGAGGACTTTTCACATTACACTGAATTTCTCTTACCCGCGGAA
The DNA here is from genome assembly GCA_018855915.1 of Tephrocybe sp. NHM501043. Taxonomy (NCBI): domain Eukaryota; kingdom Fungi; phylum Basidiomycota; class Agaricomycetes; order Agaricales; family Lyophyllaceae; genus Tephrocybe; species Tephrocybe sp. NHM501043. The sequence goes on from JABCKO010000032.1 coordinate 5,650, forward strand.
GGCCATTCTTCTCCTTCCCCTCAAGTTCGGTCTCGTCACATTCCAGCTCATATACGTGTTGTGGATCCTGAACACGATCCACAGGATGATGGTGAGGAAAGTGAACCCGATGGTAACCATTTGGCCCAGAACTTACGGGATCGGCAAATGAGGAGACTCCTGGCGGTTGATAGTGCCTTTGTGTCGACGCCTGAGGATCTATCCCGCTCTAATACTCGCCATCGCCACCAATCTCGAACACATCATGCTAGAGAAGATAATAATAGAAGGCCGAGAGCACCTTTTGGCGATGATAGGGAGGCATCAGGCGATAGACATGCAGCTTATTTACCACAGCCTCAAAATACGCCTGTTGGTCTACCACAACATAGGCCCGACCGACATCATCACAGAGAAGGAGATCCGCAGTTCGAGCCTACTCAGCCAAGTTCTACTACTACTTGGTACGCGCGACCAGCACCAGATGAGGCTCAGCGTCTTCAACGAGACGTAATTGTGCAAGTCTCTTCTGAAATTTTTGACCCTGCTATGCGCCTTATTCAAGTCATTTCCTTTCCATTTCGGGGTAAATATTTGCTGATATTGTCGCTGGCCAGGATGTAGAGCTCACACAACAAGCGATGAGGTACCACCAACGTGACATAGTGCGGTATGTAAACGATTTGAATACCTGGATGGAGCAGGAAGTAGAAGGGCGGCGAGCTGAGTACGAGCGGGTGGACTTGAAACTGGCAACCTTGACAGAGAACGTGCGACGTGTCGTAATTACGATACCGTTGAGGACTATGTGAGACCTTTCCTGTAGGTTCGAGAAGCAACGCAACCAGCCCTAGATTATTTGTCTCTATTGGTGACCGATGAAGGGCTTGCCTTCTTGGGACGAGAGGTGGACATGTGAGCAGTATTGTTCCAGACGACTCTCCACAGAACTGGACGACTGAACTGTGTACTATGAGCTTCTTTGAAACATGGAAAGGCCGAGAACGCCCTCGAGCAAGACATTCTATGACGTAACCATTCCAGTCCAACGCACATATAAGACGTGCAATTGGGTCTATCGAGCCTCCAGTATTAACGAACACAATGTCGTCGTTCTTCTACTACGAGCCTTTCTATGACTTCGATAGACTCATTGATGACGCCTTCAACCTTCGCCAGTCGAACCCTGGTACTCAGCTTCAGCGCCGGGGCCAGGACAATCATGGTAGCCCCATTGGTACTCTGAAGCCAAGGTACGTCGGACTTGATATTTAATTATCCTTTCTTGAATACTAACCACTATGAAACCTTAGGTTGGATCTCCACGAGGACAACCAGAGCAATGCTGTCACAGCAACCTTCGAGTTGCCTGGCTTGAAGAAGGAGGATGTCTCGATTGATGTCCACAATGGCCGCTTGACCGTCAGCGGCGAAAGCAGGGTATCATCTGATCGTGATGAGGGCGGCTATTCCATTCGCGAGAGGAGGTTCGGGAAATTCTCTCGTTCCTTGCAGCTACCTCAGGGAGTCAAGGTATGTATATCGAATTCTGGCTTTCAATACAACGTAGTCTGACGTGTTTCACAGGAAGAGCAAATCAAGGCCAACATGGACAATGGTATACTCTCTGTCACTTTCCCCAAGGCCAGCCCCGAGGCAGCTCCTAAGAAGATTACCATCTCTTGAATTGTTTTGATCGAAGCATGGACGACACATAGCCTTTTATACTTCTGTTTGTACCATTGACTTGTATATGCCAATCATTTTTGAATTGAGCTGTATTTCTGTTAAAGCGCTCGCCTTTTTGGGTCTGCGACCTCTTCAGAATATCATGCGCCATACCTTACGCCGTTTCTCTACCAATGTCGGGGATAAATAAATGGTTGAGGTCCCTTTTATCACCACTTGACAGTTCCTAACGTCATCTACACAAGATCCGCCACATGTTACCCTATACGGCTGGATCTTAGGTCCATCTCCCAACGCTGGCGCGTCACTTATGACGTCGTCCACAATGACATCCAGATCGGAACTATGCTCCGACCCTCAGAAAGCGGCTCACAGTCCTGATTGACTGGGGTAAGTATACCGGTTTTCAGATCTACCATTGTACGAAAGATGGGACGACCAACCTCTGTATAGGCATTGCAATCTTGACATTTCGGGGGTTCTCCGCTGACTTTACGAAAGGCGATCTAAATGTCTGGCACCGATTATGCACAGCACACCGTACGCGGACAAACAGCAGATAGCGTGGCAAAGAGGGAGGTGGGCATGCATAAATTCTGCTTGTGCTGTGTTTCGGATGAGACGAGAAAGAGATTGTATTATCACAATAATGCTACTGTAGATTGGACGATGGAAAGTGAAGAAACGCGTAAGGACAAGGACGTGGGTGATTGATGATCAATCCTCAAAGTGAGGAATAACAAATGGCGAGGGCTCTAAACGAAAAATTTCACCAAACCGGACAGGTTTGGCGAACGGAATTTTAGGGTATATCTCGGGGTAGGCGGGTTACACTTATTCCTTGTGGCGGTTTTTTGGTCATCGATTGATGTGAAAACCAGAATAAGTACAAGTTGATATTCAGATCGAGGAATTTCCACGCAGATCGTTGCAGAACCGCCCCATTTCGCCACTGTCGCATGTTATTTATACACTTATTTCTTCTCGTGGTTATCTGGTCATCGATTGACGTGAAAGCCAGATTTAATGAGGCTGACTTTTAAAATCAGTTCAAAGGTTGAACATCATCCTCCGGCTCCTTCGTGAAGCAAGCCATTCTACACAAACTTCCTTTGACTCTTCGTACGTCCTTTGGTTCATTGTACGTCTGACTGATTCATTGGCCTTGGGTCTTGCTGATTTCGTGTCAAGACTATGTCGACCCCCTCAATTCCAGTAGAAATTCTTGATATTATCTTCGAACACGCCGCCCACCTCAATCCCCGTCGTGCTCCTTCGCTATCCGTCATCTCAAAACGCATACAGATCTGCGTTGAAAAGATCATGTACAAAACCCTAATCATCGATTACGACAATTGGGGATATCCTGAGATGGCCCTCTACCATAAAATCATGCCTACGTTTCGAAATCGATCCACAGATTTTTTCACGACACATGTGAAAAACTTGTGCTTGATTGTTGAAGACACAGATCTCTCTTCCCCAGAATTCATCCTTGCAAAATGCACGGGCCTTCGCCATCTTGGTTTGGCGTGCCCATATAGTACTGGCGAAGGGACATGGCTCCTGCCTTCAGCACCTACCCTCAAGAGCCTTACCACCGATAGACGTATTTTCCAAAAGGTGGCAGACTCTGGGGTCACTTTTGCAAAATTGACGTACTTTTGGTTGAGTTCCCTACACTATTTGCCCTTGGCATCGCTCGAGTGGGTTCCCGCACTGGAAGCCACTGGGCCTGGATCTCTACTCAGCAGAATCCTGGGTAGATGACATTGAAACCATACTGTCCTCGGCGCCAACTATTGAGTCAATAGTGATGGAAGCCGTTGAGACTTGGCCCATCCGGGAGTGGATGGAGGCTCGACTTCCCAGCCATGTAGCCTATGAAGCAAGACCCTGGACGATTTGCCGAGAGGACTTTAATTTCATCAAAGTCTGGAGACACATCCTTGCGGAGGAAAGCTTGATGGCGTAACAGCTAATTAGGTGACTTCCACTTGGCGGACGCTGTGAAGATCCTTGTGAGCGAGAACGAGATGACGCCGTTCTTGATGCTGGCGCAGCACTCTCAGATTCCGCTGCACACTCTGCATACAATGAGCCACAATTACGCCACCGGTTTCTCCAACACCATTCGAGGTGCACTTCATGTGTATATCAGACTAAACCTATGGGCAGCTATGGGCATATTTGAGGGAGGGGAGTACCTCGAAATGAACAGTCGCTCTCTGGAACGGGATGCCTCTATGGCAATGCAACATGTGGGAGATCAGGCCCACCGAGAATTATTCGGTTATCGCCAGGGATTGGTGACAGAAGGACCGGTAGTGCACGGGGACCTTAAGCGCCTGGAGCATTTGAAGAAGATCTCTCAACTGTTATATCGGTATGACATGCTTCTGAAGGAGTGTGGGATAGATCCGGGATGGGAGGACGAAATCGCGGCTTATTTTGGGCCCAAAGTAATGGCTTGACACGCGATATCAGGCTAGGTGTTGAACATGTATTGGAAACATGTCGCATGTCTGGCTGAACAAAATTTGCGTGAAGCTTAAAACAAGGACGCCGAGAGGAGGTGAAAATTTATCGCCTTCTGGATATGTTTACCAGCACGTTGAAATGAGCAGACTATGTGTGTTGATAACGGGAGATTTTTATAGACTGAGTTACTGAGAGGGGAGGCTGAGAGGAGACAATGGGCTTTCATGGTCTCAAGTTGATCACGTACGGCCTTGAACGGGTGAAACTTTTGGAGCTCTTCAATCTCGAACTAGTTAATGTTTGATGAAGTCCGAAGTCTTGGCTATCCAATGTTTCATGGTATCGGGCTGTAGGTGTCGATCGAGGGCTAGCGCTGCATGGCTACATCTAATTTAGTTGATGGGCTGGAAACCTGTAGCAATTTTGGCCGATCGACTGTCATCTGTTATGAGGTCAGCTACTTAGATACTAAGGAATTTCTGTAAGGCTACTGAAAGACTGCGACTAACCAATACAACTCTGGAGTGCTCGCAAACTTGATATACATGTCCTGGAAATCATCCAAAGTAGGGCATCGTTCGTGCCGCCACCACCCAACATTATGCATTATGTGCCAATAATAAACAAAGGGAGTCTAAAGGATTTCTTACAACAAACCATATGCTGAGTGTTGCTTCATGAAATTATGCATCCGCTGATTGACAGCTTGCGTGCAAGTTGACGCGAACGACGACACCCGCTCTTTACTAGACTTTGCTTCAGATACTTATCAATGGAATGAATTCTTTTCAGCATTGTAAAACACTGATAATCTTGAATATTCAAGGTGATCACCCTCAAAGTGTTTCAGTCATTAGAAGCGTCATTTTTATTCTTCAAGACATTTTTATTGACCCAATACAGCTCCAACCGATATTGATGAAGATCAAAGCTGATAACACCTGAACCTCGGGCTCGAGGTGATGAGCGATGGCGATGCGACAAGTCGCGGAATGACGTCGTACAAACAGAATTACAACGGCGAAGAACACGCGCTGTCGGATGGTCGTACGTCGTTTTGTGTGGCATTACCGAGATTCGTCCAAGCCAAAGCACGTTGGGGCATTTACTCTGCAAGGTAGGCTGAGCTTTGTGAAACCCTGAGACAGATAAGAAAATACGCACTGGAACGAGCCCTCATCTTTCTGCGTTTGCGTCTGAGCCTGCGAGACCTCTTTTTCTTCCACTTTTCTCTCATCTGTAAAGGTCATCGTCAGTACGTTGAGCGAGAAAATTTAGATAACAACATACTTTGGAGTTGAATGGAGGAACTAGGGAAGCGTGGAATCCGTGGAGCGGTGGGTATCCGAGGTCCTGTATAGTTCTTAGTCATACTTTCCCATACGCCACAGCACGCCTCGGCCTCGGCCATTTCCTCGGTTCCTTGCGTTTGAACTTCGTGATGGGCAATCGCAAGCTCCTCCCTGCGGCTCTACATTCAGAGCTCACTGAATACTCCTCCCTTATCCGCGCTCTACGCGCAAGCAATACGCTTGATGTTACGTCGCATCTAACAAAGGCTGGCCTTGGTCGTGGCCAAGGTTCGAGTGAGGAACTTGGCTCCAATGACGACGATGATACAGACGACGATTTTCAAGAGGCGGAAACGCTGGAAGGTGTTGAAAGGCATGAGGCACTTCAGTCTGACCGCGACTATGATACGGACACTCTAGTCAATCCCCCAACAAGCTCTACTTTCCAGTCGCGCGAAGCATCTCCGTGGCCTGATGAAGAGTCTACGCGGCCTGGGTCTCAGAAACGCAAGAGGCCGTCGTCTTCTCCCCCACAGCAACGCAGACGCAATGCATGGACACGCTGGCCTCTTCTTGCAGACGATGTGCATGTGCCCGAATGGAGTTTTGAGGACGAAATTGGTTATCTCGCAAAACGTGCCTTACAGGACCAACCTGAGCCTCCATTACTATTGCGTGAGGCAGCGGAGCAAGATCAGGGTCATAAGGATTTCCTTGATCCCGAGGATATTGACTCTGATCCGCCACACCTTTCCCATTTAACACTTGCGGCATCGAACCACCTCTCCACCATTCTGGCCCTGCTCGTGGCACATACGCCCAACCGACCGGATAGTCAGCAGAATCGTGTCGAACCCATGGACTGGCGTGCCGTTCTAGATGTACTAAGTTCGTGTGGTGATCCTAGTGTCGCTGACCTAAAGTGTGTCGCCTTTGTTCGAGTTGTGTACAATCAGTTGTGTAACCACGTTTATAATAGGATAATAAGCTCTGTCAAAACGCGCATGGAAGCATTATACGGCCACGCCAAAACAGCAGAACACTCCGATTCTGAAATCCTAGGTTCGTCCCGCATGAGAAACCTACTTCGTGATTACTGATGTTGATATACTTTAGTGGCCCATAGAATCCAGCGCAGCCAACAAGCGAAGCAAAGGCTTCGTGCTCAACTATCCGTGCCAATGGAAGATGTTTTGACTTTTCCCGATACTCCAGAGGATTGGTCGCCACCGATACAGCGTCCAAGGAGAGCTCGCAAATCGTCTTCGAGAACGTCTGCCAAGATACGTTGATCTGAGAAGGGCCCTTCGGATTTGGTCTTATTGGCGTACATTCAGCCCTTCCTTCCCAGCCACTACTCCCATCTCGTCTCTTTTCGAATTAGGAGCTTTGCCTGGACTTGACCCACCCCTGGCTCGTACCCGAGTGCCAGCAAGTAGAACCCAGGTCCTCGAGGCGGTTACCACGAACCGGATGAGTTACAAGATCTATAATCACTCGCCAGGTGGCATTGATCGGTAGTGGCAGGCCCGTCTGCGAGTTTCATGCATGCATAACTTTCTGATTCTGCACTGGCAAATCTTCACTCGGTTCTTGACACACATCGAGGACACAGATTCGGCACATTGTACGTATCACGTTTTAGATGTTCGGCCCGAAACCTATAATTGGACATCACATACATTATGGCAATGAACTACATGCCTGGCAGCCTACCCCTCCACTTTCTTGCCTGTCTATGGACCGCCTTCTTCATAGAGTTGGGAGAGGAGCATATGTACCATCATACAAGCTTTTTTTGCAGTTCTAATCATGTGGTTCGCTCTTTCATTTGCGACGTCAAGATTATTATCGATGCATGCTGCTTTCGATCGAACGCTTCACTTCTTTAAGATGAACTGCAGAGCAGATCGTTATCTTTTACGTAGGGCCCCTCCATCCCCTAAGTACAAACAACTCAGAAGAGCTCCTGATAGCTATCCACCGAACTCTTCCACCCCTCCCGCCGATACACATCTTTACACTATGGCATCGACAAAGGCCCAGCGCAAGGCAAAATTCGAGAATGTGTTTACTCTCGTTCGCGATGAACTTGTCGCCCATTTCACGCAGGAGGGTCTTCCTGAGGAAGTCGTCGATTGGTACCGCTTGGTCAGTACAGTTGCGAACAACCTCTCTGACACTCACTCACCTCATTGTCATATTTCAACAGAGCCTGGAATATAATGTACAAGGCGGAAAACTCAATCGTGGCATATCCGTCGTAGACACTGTCGAGATCCTCAAAGGCCGGTCCTTGACCGAGGATGAATACATCAAGGCAGCGGTTCTTGGGTGGTCCGTCGAGTTGGTATGGCCTAACCCCAACATCTCCGTCGTTTCTCGTGTTAAATTTACTCCAATAGCTGCAAGCCTACTTCTTGGTCGCGGATGACCTGATGGACGGCTCAATAACACGCCGCGGGCAGCCTTGTTGGTACCGTGCCCCAAACCCTTCTCTTGCCTCTAAACTCTGTGGAAGGACCCCACCTATTGGCCTTGTCGCTGTCAATGATTCCCCAATGCTCAAATCAGCAATCTTCCACCTCTTACGGATGCATTTCCGCACGGAGTCATATTATGTCGACCTTATCGAACTCTTCAATGATATGTCCTACAAAACGGAGATGGGACAGCTCACGGATATGATAACTGCTCCTCCAGATGTCGTGGACCTCGCTCGCTTTTCTCTTGAAAGGTAACCATTCATCCTGCCTGGGCGCTTTTCTCGAACAATATTTATAGGCTTCCGATATTTCCAGATACAGCATCATTGTACGATTCAAAACGGCCTACTACTCTTTCCACCTCCCGGTTGCGGCAGCAATGTTAATGTGCCATATCCCGGAAACCTACGACATACGCCTCGCAGACTCAACAACGAAGACAATCAAGGCTTATGATGTCGCGCTCTCCATTTTCATTCCCCTGGGCGAATACTTCCAAATTCAAGACGACTTCCTTGACTTCTCCGCTCCACCAGAGATCCTAGGCAAAGTCGGCACCGATATTGTCGACAACAAGTGCTCATGGTGCATCAACACGGCGTTGAAAATCAGTACTCCCGAACAACGGGCCGTCCTTGAACGGACTTACGGCCGGAAAGGCGATCTGGAGGCTGGCACGGATGGTAGCGAACACGATGTTAAGACTGAGGGGACGGATCACGCGGCAGGTGGGCTCTGCGAGGCACGCGTGAAGGAAGTGTATGAGGCGATTGACCTGAGGAAGGTCTATGCCGATTACGAGCAAAGGGTCTACGTACAGCTAAACGAGCTGATCGACGCGATACCAGAAGAGGGTACTGTGGTCGATGAGAAGGGGCATGAAGTCACATCCCACGCGGGCTTGAAGAGGGAGGTATTCAGGAGCTTCTTGTCAAAGATTTATGGAAGGGGTAAATAAGAACCCAAATACGCACATGTAAATACCATACCGAATGTCTCCGTGTCTGATACTGGTCTTAAATGGAGCCATTGATGGTGTATCTTTGATCTATACAAGGTAAGATGGTGGTCTAATAATCATACCCTCCGATCTTCTGTTAGAAAAATTACACGGTATTATTCTAGTGTCAAGTGAGGGTATGGGGACGGATCGCATAGTTAGGGAGTTGAGTGACTGAACGGGTTACACCCACAGACTACCGACATCACAGCAAAACTTGCAATGCTCCCAAGCGCAAGGCCAGCGACAAGCGAAAAGTTTACTATGGTTGCAGCGACATCGACATCCTCCTTCCGATTCTCGAGTCGCTGATTGTGGTCTAGTGATGGGGCAGACATCATGCAAAGACTTGATACGTAGCCATTGGAAACGCCAAACGCAAGAAGGATGAGCATGAAAAAGAGGTCAGAGGTGATGATGGGAGTTGTCGGGAGATTCGATGATGGGCTCTGGATATTGCACAGAAGAAAGATGGGTATGAACAACGTCCGAGAAAAGGAAAGTGCTGCAAGCCATTTGGCCGACCAAATTATAAGAATGGGTATCGAGCAAATGTATCGACCGAGTAAATCGCCTAAATTAAAGACAAGGAAGTGTATTGTGTTGAAGAGAAGCGGGTGTATTGCTGGGTTTGTTGGCTGCACCGAGGCCGTAATTGGGGGAAATACAGCCTGTAAATGAAAAGATTAGTTTGAAGGACGTAGCATACTGAAGTAGGTTGGCAGACCAAAGTGACGATGAATACATAGGCGACAGCCACTTCAAAGGTGATGTTGGTTTTAGCAACTCTCACAATGCGATGCTTTTGGCTCGAGTAGCTTTCTTGCACAATCGGTGCAGCCAGTAAGTGTTCTGTACCAGCGATCTCTCTCCTTGGTACCGATGGTTGTTCCAAGGGTGCAATAAAGATTTTATAGTTTGCCTTCGACACGAGGGTGTTATGCGCGAGAGCGCTGATGATAAGGAAGAGCGTGGAGAGAGCAAAGAATACTCGCGTTGCGGACTCTGTATTAGCCTGTCCAGCCACTTCCGTTGTATGTCGCTGTGTATTTGATTTCCAAATAAACATGGCGGAACTGAGGACCTGTACACTGCTGACAACCACGGCGACTGCAGCTTGACCAGACATCATGGCTTGCAGCGCCTGTGGACCGTATAGAGATGCAACCGCAACAACGGAGGTCTGAAGGTAGGACTCTATGGCTGCTTGAGAAGCCCCAATAGTGAGGACGAACATGGCAAAGGCCCGAGCGGAAACGGGGAAATAGGTGCTCATAGTCAACAAGAAGCAGAGGATAATCAAGCCAAGGATGGATCGCCGTATCTGTCGGGAAGAAGAGGTCTACATCGCATGATAGAATAAGTGTTGAATTGAAGCGGAGGCGGCTTTATTGATGACTTACGCTCTTTGAAACAACTGTTGCATGGGCCAGAAAGATAAATCTCGAGGCAGTGAAGGTCACCGATAGATACGAGATAAAGACCATTTTCACTGAAGAGCCATCGAGACGGGAAAGAAAATACGGCGTTGCTGTTATCATGACTGTAGACTGTAGTATAAGTCAAACTAATCAATGACGCCTGGCCCACTCACCGTTCCAAGGAAGTAGAACACAACAGCCTAAGATGAAATAGATCCAGCGAGTCTGTGGATCGAGCACTTCGGGAGGAGCAAGAGAATCAGGTGGCCTGGATTCACTTTCGATTACAGTGTGTTGGTGGATTGAATGATAAAATGTGTCTAGTGAGCCTGAGGACATGGTAGAAGGTTGATTGTAGTGGGAGGCCGCCAAATAGGTTGGTTATCTGCTGACAACCGCGTGAGCATAACTGGCAGACATCATTATGCTCCCTGCTGCTGGGCCGAACAAGATTATAGCAGGCTCCTCGTCAGGTTCGGGTTGGAATGATTCCCAGTTTGCGGATTGCCAATGACGACACTCCTCCAAGGACTGAGTTGACTCAATGTTGTGTAGACGGCCTATCTTGACACTTACCAGTCGTTTGCAATATCAAGGGCTCGAACGCCTGTCGACGAAATTGACCTTCTAGCAAAAGGTATCAGAGTATTGAGTAGCCCTTTGTGAGATTTTTTCTTGATCCAAGAACCATGGAATAAGAGAAGGAGATAACAAGTCTTAACAGGTTCAAGTTGTTCTAAGACCAGATTTTCAGATTACACAAACTTTGATGTCGGAGCAGTCCGAATAGAATATGGAGATGATCGCCAATCACAACAGTCCATCATGTGCATGGTTGGCTTCAAATGTTTCGAGCAAACGTAAACTCTTGACGATGACTCACCAAAGAACATGCCCTTTCATATCCCCCTTCATTTCTGGTGAGCCGCATTCTTTGGGCGCGTTCCACTTCTCAGACTTGGTGCTCTCCTTTGTATGCACCACCAGCTGCTGTAACGTGAAATACTTGTTTGCTTGTTACCTGGACCCATACCGACCTGGCTTTTTTTTTATAAGCCAGAGCCATATCGTGGAATATTATTCACCTTGGACCATATCACGATGATTTCAGCCATACAGAATGTTCCTGCGCACGTTCTCTTTATAATACGTGTTTATGGGCACAAGAAGAGCCTCTTTTGAATTCCGAGTCTTTGACAGATGTGTCGGGAGCTTTGTCACAACAAGACACCGTACCACAACTGTACGCTTACGAGCATCTTCGTTTCTGGCAGTGGGCCATTCAGGGGCTGCGAATGAGGACTTAGAGAGTCGATCTGTCGAACATGACCGCCAAGCCCTCCTCTTGGGCCTTTCGATTGTCTGCGGGACAGTAGCACCTCAAAGATAAATATGCTCACACGAGGTCATCAATCCCCTTTGGTCTTTCCCTCTGCAAACGACATGGCTGAGATACCCCTCATAGTCCTTTTCGGCCCGTCTCCCTCCTCGTATCTCGTCGCGGCTGGCCTCAAGTTTCACGCTGAGAATATGCCCCCGTCTCTCACCAGCAAGCTTTTTTCCAGAGATCTGCCAATTCGGCGGGTCCTCTGGGCTTCCATCGACAAGACGGGGAAATGGTGGTGCGCTGAGAACTTCGCGTCAGGGAGCGTACATTTTGAAGTGCCGCCTGGTTCAGGCGTCCATAGACAAATCCTGGAAAACGGTGCTCAGTACTTGACATGGCCGGATTACGATGAAGTCACTGCGACTGGAGAAAGTGGGGTAGATGATAGAGATCCTTGGTTTTTCGTCAAGCACAAGAGCCAGGCCCGTTTAACTTGTTATTTTCCGATCTCGCTTTTTTTACCAAGGTATTTGTACAGGGTCATTGGAACGTGAAACTCCCATCGTTTTACATTAATACGATCGGGGTACTTCGTAACGCCATTCCCAACTTTGACCTCGGGCTCAAGTATGTAATCTTTGGGAAGGGGGGCACTCATATCTATCAGTTTGAAACTGGCTTCTTGGCATCTTTGGAAGGAGAGCACGAGCAGGAGGACCATCCTCTGAATCAGGTAACATCTATTCTCTATTTTGTGCCTGTCTCGAAATATTGAGCCTTCGTGTATAGGCGCTCCGTCAATTTGATCCCTCAATGGAGCCGTCGGTCCCCCAAGGCCTCTGGAAGATTGATAAGGGATCCTCACTTTCTCTGGCCAATGGTCGGTAAGCAACCGTCTCCCGTTGTGAAACCCTCAACATTGATTAGCCGTGGACAGACACTTTTTCATTCGGTTCATAAATACTCAAACGCAAACCCCAGAATACCGGTTCTGCCTTCCACCTGTGATGGATTCGAAACTTCGGGAATTGCTCAAGCTTGCGCAGGCGCCTGAACAACAACAGGGTAGGTACTTCTAACAGAGTGACTGCCTCGCGCTGGGGTCTGATGATCATCCCCTTAGCTCTACGAGCAGAAGAGCAGGCTATCATTGTGAGTTTAATTCTGGACAACTGAGACACCTGCCCACTAAACCGTATCCTTCCTATAGAGCGAAGTGAATGCACGCCTGTCGCTTCAAGTATCTGCAAACAATATGCTCAATAACACTATCAATCAAGTTGGACTGTCTTTCGCGAATGCCGCATTACCTGCCGGGTTGCATTGGGAAATGACTGATAAGAATGGAAACAGGAAGGACTGAGGGGTTTTTCGAGGATTGAATTTTACGAGTCGCTTTCCCATTTTGGTGTTTTGTGTTTTTGGGAGGTCATTAACTGAATACGTGATATTTTTACACGACACACATGAAGTCCTCCTCACAGGGCCTAAGTGACTATCGATGACCCCACTCAGCGTCCTCGATATAAATTAGCAGCCCCCTTTGCAAGGAATTCTCACCATTTCTGGTCCACCGGCCCGAAAGGCCCGTTGTATCAAGATATGACTTGACGACATCCACTGTTATCATTCTTTTCATCCACAGGTCTCTCATACTCCAATGGCGACTACGAAAGTCCAGGACGTTCTCCTCGTAGGATTCGGCGCGGTGGGTGCGATGTGTGAGCATCCATCTACTAAAAAGCATCGATGGTAATTTAACTCTCAACATACTTTTTAGATGCGTTGATTCTCAAACGGAGTGGCCTAGCTCGCGTTACAGCGGTCGCACGAAGCAATTACGACGCAGTGAATGGCAAGGCTACTTGTGGGATAATTGATGTCTTCTGATTGGATTTCAAGATCATGGTGTCCGATTTGAGAGTGGCAAATACGGAGTCATAAATGGGTGGCGCCCTGACCGTGGTATGGAGACTCTTTGCCCTGAACAGGATTGCTGAAAATCATCTCGTGACTTTGAAGTGGTTAGATCTGTCAAAGAAGCTGCCGATCGACCGTACTCCTACGTGTTTGTGACCACGAAAGCCGTTCCGGAGTGTATCAGCACTCCCAGCATCCTCGAGCCGCTCCTCTCCGTACCTTATGCAAATGTGCACCCGCAACCCACCTACGTGCTCCTTCAGAATGGCCTCCACGTCGAGGCCGACCTATACCAGGCCATAAAGCAGCTCGGAAAAGAACCGAGCATTATCAGTACTGCGCTCTATATCAATACCAATCTCTTAGAGCCTAATGTTGTCGAGCACGGTATTGTGGTATGTTCATGAACCTTCCTAACCTTATCTAGAGCATTTACACTCGTTAGGACCGGCTCAGCATCGGGATATATCGCCATAATGACTTTACAACGGAAACAAATACTCCCGCGGAGGCAGCAGTGTTGGAGGACATCAGCGCCATCCTTACAGCCGGGGGTGGGGACATATCTATATGCGCTGAAGTGCAACGCAAAAAGTTCTCAAAAAACTTTTGGAATGTCGCGTTCTCTTCGTTCTCCACGCTGACCGGGTGAGTTTGGAATCCAACAGGCCTGGCTGGTGGCCCTTGATCAGTCTTTACTAATAATATGACCGTTCCAGATATCGCCTTCCAGCCCTATTCCGGCCCCCCCCTTCTGACCCATCGGCACCTTATACGCCCTATGTATCACCGACGACGGCGCATCTTATCAAGAATTACACTATCCCCACCATTCGAGCGACTTTGCAAGAACTCGTCGTCCTTGGTAAGCAATTTAAACGAGGTTGGAAATCTTTTCTTGTAGCTGACATTGATTGTCCTAGCTCGAGCTCTCGGATACCCAGATTCAAACGATGGCATACCCTCGACGTTACCGGATGAAGTGATTGAGAATACAAGGCAGTTGCACATCGGCCCAGACAGCTCTCACAAGCCTAGCATGTTGCTTGATGCTGAGAAGGGCCAAGCAATTGAGGTCGAGGCGATCCTTGGCTCTGTGGTGCGATTGGCTCAAGAAAGAGGAGTTTCAGTTCCCGTCCGTAACATTCATCTGGCTCTGATTGGACCCTATAACTGACTTAAATGACTTTAGCGTGTTGAAATGTTATATGCGCTCCTTTTGGTTGTCCAGAATCAGCTTCTTGCCAAGTTGGAAGCGTAGGAAGGTCACCACCAATTAATAATAGATCTATATAGTATATATCGCAACATAGGTTTGAATTTAAAACGAAGGTGCAAAAGGAAGCACAAGCTTGAAGCCCCGCCCTACAGGGTGTAGTCACGCTTCGTCCTGCTTTCATCTCCCTCAAAATTCAGGCAATTTGGTCGCACATTCATTATACTGTGAACTTGGGATAGCTGTCATACATGGGTCGCTTGTTCAACGAACCACGTCTTTCGACTTGAGCGAATACTCCACCGTCACGACACACGAGGTGCAGTGATGACTATAGTATTCAGACCGCATATATAATCCCATTTATTTTCGTGTCCGTTGGTTGGTAACTCGCACTGCGGGTCTCCG
This sequence comes from Tephrocybe sp. NHM501043, assembly GCA_018855915.1. Taxonomy (NCBI): domain Eukaryota; kingdom Fungi; phylum Basidiomycota; class Agaricomycetes; order Agaricales; family Lyophyllaceae; genus Tephrocybe; species Tephrocybe sp. NHM501043. The sequence goes on from JABCKO010000032.1 coordinate 20,869, forward strand.
AGCATCCGCACTTCCCCGCGTTTCCCCGCCCTCGATCTAACGTCATATCAAGCCAATTTTTCCGATAGACCTCGCCAACCAGCTCGCTCTTATCATAGCTCATCACCCCGATGAACGCTGCGAAAATCCACGATGTTCTTCTTGTAGGGTTTGGAGCAGTGGGTGCAATGTGTACGCAGCAATCCATAGCAGTTTGTCGAGATCGAAATAGTGCTCACGATCTACGGGACAATCTACAGACGCCTTGATCCTCAAACGGAGTGGTCTTGTTCGTGTTACGATAGTTGCACGAAGCAATTATGACGCGGTTAACAGTAAGCATCTTTCAAATTGTTTTTTGTAAACTTATCTCACTGACTGATTCGATTCTCAAAGACCATGGTGTTCGATTTGAAAGCGCAAAGTACGGAGTCATTACTGGCTGGCGCCCTGATCGCAGTATGCTAGCCCCTTAGCCAACTCGGATGGTCGTCAATCAAACGCTGATAATTGCCAAGTGGTTAGATCCGTTGAAGAAGCTGTAGACAGACCATACTCGTATGTTTTCGTGGCCACGAAAGCCGTTCCAGAACGTGCAAGGATACCCAGCATCCTTCAGCCTCTTATCTCTGCACCATATGCATATACACACCCACAGCCCACTTATGTGCTCCTTCAGAATGGCCTCAGTGTCGAAGTCGACCTTTATCACGCAATAAAGCAGCTTGGAAAAGAACCCAGCATCATCAGCACTGCTCTTTGGATCAATGCCAACATGTTGGAGGCCAATATCGTCGAACACGGCATATCTGTAAGTCGAATTCTGGCCCTTCTTCTCTATCAAGCACTTATGCACCTCAGGATCGGGTGAGCATCGGGATGTACCGTCACGATGACTATACGACCGAAACAAACACTGCGGCAGAGATAGCTATATTAGAAGATATCCGCAGCATCCTTACAACTGGAGGGAGTGAAATCACTATTGTTCCTGAAGTGCAACGAAAGAAGTTTGCAAAGAACTTCTGGAATGTAGCATTTTCATCATGTTCCGCTCTGACTGGGTGGGTTGCCAATTAGGACTTGTATAAGGAGCGCGTTGACTGGCAGTCTGGCAGGCATAGCGTCTCAGCTCTATTTCGGCCACCTCCTCCGGACCTCTCGGCGTCTTATACGCCATATGTGTCGCCAACGACTGCGCATCTTATCAAGGATTATACTATTCCCGTCATTAGTGCGACTTTACGAGAACTTGTAATGCTAGGTAAGAAAAGTTATCCGTATCGTCGTCTTCCTGACTTGAAACCTCTGTTCAGCTCGAGCCCTTGGGTACCCAGATTCTAAAGACGGTATACCTTCTACACTACCAGACGAGGTGATCGAGCATATGAGGCAGCTGCACATTGCTCCAAACAATTCACACAAGACAAGTATGTTGCTGGATGTTGAGAAAGGCCAAGCAATAGAGGTTGAGGCTATCCTTGGCTCGGTGGTGCGATTGGCTCATGACAGAGGGGTACCAGTTCCTGTCCGTGCTTGTCTCTCATGCTCCAAGCGCTAGACTAATTAACTTTAGCGCGTTGAGATGCTGTATGCGCTCCTTTTGGTCGTTCAAAATCAGCTTCTGGCGAAGTCAGAGTCACGATAGGGTCAGCGGATATACGTAGAACAATAACAGGGCGTATTCATAGTTTAGAAGCACAGTAGTGGAGCGAGCTTCTCCCGCGACTGGGCGCTTCGACGTGAACGGAACAAGTTGTCAGAGATGGTGATTAGCACCAGATATGGAGATTCCCTAATCGAGGCAACATATAAGAACGTGCCGCCGACCACAGGTTGTTCTTATTTAGCCCTTTTGCCCAGTATCAGTCGAGCGCTCTGGGCCTGGTTAAAAGAGCTCTCCCATCCTTATCTTACTGCAGAACGCAGAGTGATCTTGGCTAATGTCCTACCGAGGTGGTGAACGTGGACGCGGTCGTGGAGCAGGCGGGCCCCCTGCTGGGCGGGGTAGCCCAGAATTCAGAGGCGGTTTCAGAGGCCGGGGTGGTGACGGCCGAGGAGGTGGTGGCTTCCGCGGTGGTGACCGTGGTGGCTTCCGGGGCGGCGGTGGCGGAAGAGGCGGGCCACGGGAACAGGGAGGGTACATACATTTGCCTCATTTTCGTCTACACGCACTTTCTAATACTGACTCGCAGCATCTTTGCACCCGGCCCTGCGAAGATTGATGCTCGTTTATCAGACAATTCTGAGTTGGCATTGGTGGCATCCTTCAAGAATATCAAGCTGAATCGAGATGACTTACCTCTGCGTCCCGATTTCGGTACGAAAGGAAGGCCCGTAAATCTTCGTGCCAATTTCTTCCCAGTCAAAATTCCCAAACGACCACTTTATGAGTACGAAGTGAAGATCTCTCCGACCGCGAGGACGGCCATGCGCCGCGTGAGGAGACGTATATTTCAACTCGCAGAACAATCACGCGATTGGGCACAGAAGGGCCTTCAAGGGAACGTCGCCCATGACCATTCAAGCAAACTAATCTCCGCCAAAAAGCTCGACCAGCCTTTGACAATCAAAGTTCCATATTTCGATGAAGACGAAGATGGCCCCAAAGCAGGTGGCCCAGAATATGTCCTTACGATCGAATACAGTCGTGACATAGACACACATGGTCTCCTCAGGTGAGTATCTCACGACCTGTTTCGCCCTTTTTCTTGGTCCTTATATCTTGTAGTTACCTCGAAGGCCAGCCACAATACAGAGACTACGATATATTACCTGTTATATCAGCATTGAACGTCGTCCTTTCATCTCATCCCAACCGCTCAGGCGGAAGTGGAGTCATGGTTGGAAGAAATCGATTCTTCTTTCCCTCAGAGTCTGCACCCACGAACCTCGGTGGCGGTCTCGAAGCCTGGAAAGGGTTCTATTCCTCAGTTCGACCTACTTATAATCAGCTGATGGTAAACGTCAACGGTGACTTTTTGTCTTTATGGAAACATAAACTATGGCTCATGATTTCCAGTGTGCACAACTGCATTCTATACTCCGGGAAATCTGGCGCGGGCCATGATCGATTTCCAAAACTTTAGTTTCGGTGCTCGCGCCAACGCATTCGCCAAAGGTGTGCGAGTCAAGACGCTACACTTGGGTTACAAAAAGACCGTAAAGGGGCTAGCTTCCTTCAATTCACGTCAACATTCGTTCGATTCCGAGGAATTTGGAAGGGTCACTGTGGAGACTTACTTCAAGCGAAGTCAGAACGTTTTCCCACGTACACGCCTCTGTTCTAACATTACGATGATATCTAGAATACAAAATCACGCTAAACCAGCCAGACCTTCCTCTGGTCAATGTTGGTGGTATGAAGGCAAACTATTTACCTGCCGAGCTTTGCGAAATCCTTCCAAATCAGCCATTCCGAGGCAAATTGACTGACGAGCACACCGCCAGCATGATCACTTATGCAGCCAAGCCACCGAATATCAATGCCAACAGCATCGTTGGTCGAGGGCTCGATGAGCTAGGGTTCCGCCAGGGCGCTGCCCCGCTCGGCGCCTTTGGGATCTCCATCGGTACAGAGATGGCTGTTGTTCCAGGTCGGATCCTTTCGCCCCCCGGAATCAAGTACGGTTCTGGAACACCTCAAGTTGATGATCGCGCGAGCTGGAATCTACGAAATGTTCGCTTTGCGAAGGGTGCCAGCTTGAGCCACTGGGCTGTCCTTCTTATCAAGGACGGCAATGATCGCGACGAGTTCAGGAGCCGTGCAGATCCAGAACTTCTGCAGACCATGAAGGGCTTTGTGGATATGTGTCGCACTAGCGGCATGACTGCAGACAACGCTCCACCGGTGGTTGTTCAGTGCGACTTGCCCAGAAAGGATCGGGCAGACCCCACCCGCGCTCAAGCGATCACTGAGATTCGTGCGACGTTGAGATCACTCAAGGCTAAGCCGACTCTTGTCTTGGTCCTTCTATCCAATGGTGACAAGCATGTCTATTCTGGGATCAAGCATTTGTGCGACTCATACTTGGACCTGGGTGAGAGATTTAGTATATGATCCCACATCATAAGTTGACTGTAATTATCAATGACCTAGCTACTGTGTGTGTGCACTCGTCGAAGATTCGCAAAGAAAAGGGTCGGTTTCTGCCATGCATCTCTTGACAGTTGAGCTCATAATAGATTTGATTACCTAGGACAGTTACAATACTTTGCGAACGTTGCGCTTAAGGTCAATATGAAACTAGGAGGGGTAAAGTGCGTTATCTGCTTGTGCCCTCTGTTATAAGATCTTAATTTAGATTGATAGCCATGCGCTCGATCCAGCGAACATGGCTTGGTTGATGCAGATGCCTACAATGCTTATCGGAATTGATGTTACCCATCCTGGGCCAGGTAGCGTTAAGGGCACCCCGTCGATCGCTGCAGTCGTCGCCAGCGTCGATACATCGTTCGCGCAGTATCCGGCAAGCCTCGAAATCCAAGAAACCAAGAAAGAGGTATGTGTCGAGGAACAAGTGGTTTTCTCAAACATAAATACTCATCGTCAGTAGATGGTGACTAATCTGGCGAAGATGGTCTGGGAGCGCCTTACTCTTTTCCAAAAGAAGAACAAAGGGGTTCTACCCCAAAGAGTTCTTGTTTATCGTGACGGCGTTTCTGAGGTAAATGACTGTACCCCACGCCCTATTCTACTTGCTGCTAACGTGTGGTACTATAGGGCCAATTTGCAATCGTTGTTGACGAAGAACTGCCTGCGATCAAGAAGGCATTTTCGAAATTTGATACAGCTAAAGCTCCATATCGCCCCAAACTCAGCATCATCATCTGTGTAAGCCAATCTCTTAGGATGCTGACCTACTATGGACACTCACTACGCACAGGGAAAGCGCCATCATACGCGATTCTACCCAACCGAGGAACGGAACGCAGATCATAACGGCAACCCAAAGGCGGGTACTGTAGTTGATCGTGGAGTTACGGCTGTGTACCACTTCGATTTCTTCCTTCAGGGTACGTATGATCTCTTTCCTGCTTCACCTGATATCAATCGTCTGACATATTATTAAGCACATGGTGGTCTTCAAGGGACAACTCGACCGACTCATTACTACGTTGTGCACGACGAGATTGGGTTCAAAGCTGATGATCTGCAAACCTTGACAAACTCCGTATCATATATGTTTGCACGCGCGACAAAGGCCGTCAGTCTGGTCTCACCGGCATACTATGCAGACCTCGCATGCGAACGCGGCCGCTGCTATCTTCATAAGCTCCTTCAAGGCCTGGGCTCTAGTGGAGGGTCGACTCAGAGCGGCACACATGCGGAAGAGCAGGTTTTCCATGAGGCCACTCAACTGTGGCACAACGGTGTTTCTGGGACCTCGTTGAAGGATACGATGTTTTACTTGTGAGATTTTGTACTATCCATTCATCCAGAGATCGGAGTACACTATATTCCACATGTGTACTACTACTTATTACTATGATAGACAAGGCCGAGTTTTGTACAGTATGCATTTCAAATGTATTTTATATAATATATGCAGCCATCACCGATTCAAAGAATTGGTTTGCACGCCCGCCCTTCAAGGCCGGGAGATAGCGTGGTACCTTGTGACGATCCTTGTGCGAGGTTGAAAAATGGAACTCGTCGATTTCAGCAAGAATTTCGAAAATATGAACGAGAACCAGTAAACTTTCGGGTCTACCATTGTTGTCGCGACAATTGCCCCCTTTCCGTTACCAATAATCTCTGATCCTCATAGATAAGTCACAAGAGTAAGTTGATAACATTAAAATACGATTAAATTGTAGGTTAATAGTGTCCGAAAACCATATCATCGTTAACATTGGCTCAAAATCTCAGCGTTGCGACAAGCAGGTGTCTTCAAGTCAAGAGTCGGAAGAGACATATCCGAAGGTGATAGCTGTCCCCCATCCAATCTTCGGAGGTTGATTATTCCTCGAAGCTCTTGGACAGCGTTGACGAAAGCCTACAGCTTCATAAGACGTGCTAATCCAGATGGGCATTAATTTTTTGACAACTCACTGGGTCACCAAGTGCAAGGACAGCATACAGAAGAGCTCGAATTCCTAGAAGGGATATCGCTGAGATATGGATAAGGCCGAGATCAATTGTTGAGATTTGGCTTGGGCTCACCGAGCGTTAGAAGTCGAAGGCCCTAGAAAAGTGGCGTGAATTGACGTCAAATGATCGTAGGCGCGGGAAAGGAGAAAGCCTACCAGTTCAGAATCAATCCCGATGCCAAGGCGGATATACAAGCCAATGGTCATAAAGTTCAATACCAGAGAAACAATCGGGTAGAGTGCTAATTTGTATGAGCCAAGTGTCAATATTAACGACAAGTAGAAAAGGAATGAGAGCGAACGCCACCTACAGATTCTTACGATGACGACTCTGTACTTCGGATCGCGGATCGTTGCTGGAGGAAGCCGAGGCAAAGGAGCTCCTTGCAGGGTCTCATCCGACTTTGCTGCATCGCTGTCGAGAGTACATAGAGTTTTCTGCGAGGACCTGAATTAAGCAGCCTGATAATTCCTTTTTTTTTGTCAGAAAAGGATATGTACCTTGTAGGAGTACAACCAGACCATAACGCAAATAGATGATATGGTCTCTATAACGCATGCAAGAAATAACCAAGATGATTGGGTTGCAATAATCCAACGGAGCCGCAAGGCCTTATCCGGGTTGTTATACCCGCAAAAGTTGTTGTTTGGATTGAATCTGATGCTTTCGTTTAGAGGTGGAAGCCAATGGTGAACGACATACAGCTCACCCGAATTGGCCCAAGGCAAAGGGTATAACATTGAGAGTGAGGCTGACGATCACGGTGACGAGGACGTAGTACTTTTCTAGCGTCTTCCCGTTAAAGTCATGGATCAAAACCAATCTTCAAAATATGGGTATGTTTGAGCCAAAAGATTACTCTTGGGGGGCGTGGAAAGATGACAAGACACACTGTAAATTGACGGCAATAAAACCAGTAAAGAACGTTGCACCCGCGAGAGCAGTCTGTTTTGAAAAGTATCCTCGAGACGCTCTTAAATCCCTGAAGAAGGTGAGCGTACATTACTAAGAAAGCCTGCAAAGTTACATCCAGCCCCCGGATCAGGGCGCAGTGCAGAAATTGTAGGTGTTGCGCAGTAGACAAGACTGATTAGTCCTACGTTCAGGAAGAGTACATAAAATCATTCGAAAGATCATACGCACTTGCAGATGAGAGAATAAAGAAGAAGACGGACGCTGACCCGATCGAGGCACTTACGAGGTTTTGGCCGGGATGCAACTATGGCATACGCAACCAGAACAAGGCCACATATGACAATCGCGAACAGACTTGAAACCCATCCCAATGTCGGGCTATTATGGATAGTGATATGAGAAAGTGGGAAGCGAAGCCTGAATTTAAAGCTCACAGATAACGTGTTTGATCCCCACCGGGTGTAAATGACTGTTTGTGAAAATCAGACATGGCCTTCGCGCCAAGGGAGAGAGAACATGGAGTAATTCAAAGGGCATGGATATCCGTAGTTATATAACTAGCCCTTATCTTGCCCAAGGGTTTCGGTGTTCTGAATGCGTTGACACAGATCTTGGACACTAGCTAATTTTTGACATGCCCGAGTCTATCATGCTGATGTCTTCTTCGCCTTCAAGCCCGAGTATGTATATGTAGGTCCAGATGATCCAGGCTGAGCTGAGGAGCCAGGCGGCCTTTTAAGTTGAGTGATAGAGTGCAGAAGGATATCATCCGTGGCCCTGTGGCTAGAACAGACTCACATGCTCAGTGGTCGCATGCCACTACTACAGTGTCAAGCGTGGCTTAAGCTTAAAGTCAGAAGCCTAGTTTTTCGCATCATGACAGCAGAGAACTAGTTATAGCAAAGCATGTATGTCTGGGTGCGTTCAGTTTCATAAACTTGGCCCATCGGATGCTAAGCCTAACCTTGACATTTCAACAATTTGCCATATTTGGATTTATTTGATCTCGTTGAATTCTGGAAGTACAATTCTTGGCAGACTTACGCCGCTGCCTCTGGATAATGAAGTAGTGGCATCATGCACACAAGCAGTTCCCGAAAATAATGAGATCACGATTTTTTTCATTTTCTAAATTCCAAATTAGGCAGGGTGCGTCGAGACTTCCTTTGACCATGACCCTTGTGTCCCTCGACCACAAACTCAGTAGTTTACAACAATAAATTGAAGAGATTGCGAGCGCAACGACGATAGAAATAAGAGACAATAAGATTTTTCCAAGTTGAGAAATCAGAAAATGAAAAAAATCGTGATCTCATTATTTTCGGGAACTGCTGTAATCACTCCTCGCTACAGAAAAGCGTTAAGTAAAGGACCGGCGGGGCGCTAACTATTATAATAATTATCACCTTAATCGGAGTTAATCCTGGTTCCATGGGGTAGTATGTACCTCGATGCAAGGTCGCAATGGACTTGCTGGCAATGCGGTAATCAGGGACGAGCAGCTGGTGATAGTCAATATTTGAAGCTATTGGAGGCAGGCGTGCTAAACTCTGATCTCACCGGGATGGACGAGGCCAGAAAGCGATGCCATATAGTACTAGTAGTAAAGAGATTTATGAATATAAGATAGTACAATGTATGCCATGCTTTGGTCATTGTCCAGATTGGAAATCTTCCTCAACATTGACTCAGTATCTCGGAATCAAGAAGGGATGGTTTTCAAGTCGAATTCGGGAAGGGACATGTCTGATAGCTACCAAACGGTAAGGGTCACTGAGACTGAGGCTAAAAACTAATTTAAAGCTCTCTGAGAACGAGCAGTCGAAAGCTCTGAAAATGTGGATCGAGATTAAACAATGATCTTGGGTGGAAGAAAAAAAAGCTTACTAGTTCAGAGTCGACATCAAGGGAGAGGCGAATAGATAAGCTGATGTCCATTAAAAGATAAGTGAAACGATTGGGTGAAGCGCTGTCCTAATAGACTTGGTTGCAAGGAGGAAAATCTCTCTCTAACATTGACTCAGTATCTCGGCATCATGAGCAGGAATAGTTTTCAAATCAAATTCCGGAAGGGACATGTCTGATAGTTGTACCTGCGTCTGCGCGTCCTTTGCTCTGGGATAAATCTGTTCTCGAAGCTCCCGAATGGCGCTGATAAAAGACTACCGCTCCATGAGAGATGCTGGTCCGTACGTGCATTGATGTCTTGAGCACTCACTGGGTCACCAAGGGCAAGAATCCCGTATACGAGCGCTCGAATCACGAGGAGGGCTATAATAGCTACCAAACGGTAAGGGTCACTGAGACTGAGACTAAAAAATAATTTAAAGCTCACCGGGAACGAGCAGTCGAAAGCTCTAGAAACATAGATCGAGATTCAACAATAATCATGGACACAGAGGAGAAGAAAAGCCCACCGGTTCGGAGTCGACACCATGGGAGAGGCGAATAGACAAGCTGATGATCATTAAATTTAAGAATAGCGAAATGATCGGGTAAAGCGCTAGACGTATGCCCATGGTGTTAGTATGAAACGAGTCGCAAGGAGCAGAGAGAGCGAGACGTTGACCGACCGATTCGTACAATGACACCTCTATACTTCGGATCGCGGAGCGTTGCTGGAGGATAACGCGGCGAGGGCCTTCCTTCGACAGGAACGTCCAACACTGAGGGATCGTTCTCCATGGTGTGTAGATTTTTCTGTGAAAGATCGTACAGAGAATGCCACGGCGTAATGTTATAATGATATTTGGGTACATACCTTGTAGGTGTACAACCAGAACATGACACAAAAGGACGATATGGCCTCGATAACAGATGCAAGGAACAGCCACAATGCTTGGGTTGCGATGAACCAGTGGAGGAGCAGGGTCTTATCGGGATTGTTATAACTGCAGAGGCCGTCTGTACGGTTGTACCTGATATTTCGTTGGAGATAAGAACAACGATGGACGAAGGATAACTTCTCACCCAAATTGGCCCAAAGCATAGGGTATAACGTTGATAAGGAGACTGACGAACAAGCTGGAGACGTTGTAGTACTTCTCCAACGTCTTCCCGTTGTATCCATGTATCAGAACTAATCTTCAAGTTCGGTTGAGAATGAGGGATATTATCGGGACAAGGAGGTCAAGGCTTACTGTAAGTTGACGGAAATGAATACAGTAAAGAACGTGGCAGCCGAGAGGGCAAACTGTTTATGATGAATCAGAGAGAACTTTGAAGCAAAGTGAATGTAGAACATTGGTGAGAAACCCAACAAAGCTACATCCAGGCCCGGGCCCAGGATGCAACGCAGATAACGTGGGTGTTACACAGTATATGAAGCTGGGCAGATAGATCGTAATCATTAGTGTGGAGGGGTATATATATACTAACTTGAGTGACGGTACGTACTTGAAAAAAAGAGAATAAAGCAGGAGACGAACACTGACGCGATCGAGGCACCTTCGTGGTTTTCGATGACATACAACTAGTCCGTAGGTAAGGAGCACAAGACCACATATAGCGATGGCGGACAGGTTTGAGACTCGAAGCAATTTCCGGCTTTATAACAAAATACGAAGTGAAAGGTCAGAACTTGAAGCGAGCAGTTGAAAGCAGTACTCACAGAAACCTCCTTCCACTGGGGGTGGTGGAAGAATCGCACATCCGAGTCGGTGAGAGATTTGTGAACCTACCCAACAGTATAGCTCAGTCAAAGCTCATCTCTCAGTTATATGCACTCCTAGAGGTGTTACCAAAAATAATCGTGTCGTGTAACTTGGACTCTTTCAGTTACTTTCGATTGCGGCTCAGGGAAGCATTTTGAATTCAATAAATGGTGTCAGTGCCGTGTCAGGAAAGCTGCAACTTTATGCAAACCTGTTTATCAAAAACGGCATAGTTACTGGCATTTAGTCTTATTAGCGAAATTCTGAAACAGGCCTAAAACGCACACCCCACTGCCTCGAATACATACATAGAATTATAACCCCATGGCATTTGGTGTTAGCGAAAGTCCGAAACTGACTTAAAATGCGCACCCCTATGTACTATATACACCGCGACCTCGAAATCTTGGGATCAATTGAGTCACAGAGCAGGGCGAATCTACAATGGCAACAGAATCCGCCGCGAGGTAGATAGACTTGTTGGCAATGAGGTAATTAGGCGTGAAGCTGCAACGGTGAACAATCTGTGTAGCCATCAGAGGCAGGCGTCCTAATCCCTATCTCCTCACTGGGATTGAGGCTTCAGAAAACGACGTCATCTAGTGGTGAAGACACTGAAGAGTCGAGCATTGTCAAGCATTCATATAGTAGAGCGCAAGGAATACTGAAACTTATTTTTGATCTGTTTGTCAGTTGCCATATTTGGGCATTGCGAAAGTCATTTGCATGTTATTTTGCAGACCAATTGTAGAACGCGCACCCCCACTATACGCCGCACCCGCGAATCCGTGCAGCCTTCCAACCAGGGCAAATCTACAATGCCATCGGATTCTGCGCTTCCGAAGATCGTGATTAAACCACGAGCACCTGCACCACCACCGCAGCCAATGCCGACGGTAACAATCCCTGGTACCTCGGCACGTATGATAGTACCGGCGCCATTGCCAGAGGCCGAGGACGACGGCGATGAGGACACTATGGACGTGGACAGTCCTGCAGATGCTCAAACTGGCGACGAGGAGGGTGCGAGTAGCCGTATTGGAACACCACGACCAAGAGGGCGCCCGCGTGGACGTGGTCGAGGTACAACGGCCTCAAGTGGTACTCCGAGGGCGCGCGGTCGAGGCCGCGGGCGCGGGAGGCCGAGAGGTCGGGGTGGTTTGACGATACGGCTGCCGAAGAGAGACGAAGACGCAGAGGATCCAGATGTCGAGGGCGAAGTGGCAGACTCTGAAGCTGGCGACGCGGAAGTCGAAGGGGAGGCGGAGGAAGTGATTAAGGAGGAGCCGTTGGGCGGTGGAAAGCCTTTCCGTAAGATTCACGGCAAAGTCTATATCATTGACGGCGATGAGTTTGTCACCGACGAGGATCCCAAAGGCGACCAGAAAATCGATTATTCTGGCGTTCTTCTAGGGGGTACGCGTCTTTCTGTATATTTTTCTATTTCTTGCTCAAAATTCACCTCTACAGGCCGCAGATTCAAAGCATCTACGTTTATTATTCCCAATAGACACCCTACGCGTCACTACATGCTTGCCATTGACGCTGCACGGACCTCTGGGTTTAGAGACTCCTTATACTACTTCCGACGCAATCTACTCGCGTTCAAACTAAACGCGACGCAGCCCGAAAAAGAATATCTCATCGCCCAGGGTAAACTCGGTTCTCACCTGAAAACTCGCAGCGTCACCCTCATCACCGCACGGAGCGCCTTCAAGCTTCATGGCAGCAAGATGGTTATTGGTATGTCGAACTCCCATTCCATTCACAGCGAATCTCATGACAAATTGTATAGACGGACGATGGGTCGTAGACGATTACTATGAGGAAAAAGTCACGGAAGAGATCGCACAGCTCGGACTCAAGCCTGGCGACCCCGTCGGTGAGCTCCCTGACCCGAATGCCCCGAGCCACAGCAACGAGATATCAGCCCTCGCTGCCGCCTCCAACGCCGCCGCGGGCAAAGCAGACCGCACTGGTGGTGGGGTCTACCGTGCTGGCGGTCCAACAACACTCTTCGGCAGCAGTGGATGGGGCCCGTACAGTGACGGTCCCCTGAACGCGGTGCGCAAAAGCCTTTTGTCGCGCGACGGAGTAGATGAGGAGAACTGGATGTTTATGATGGCGACGCGGGTGGCTGAGGCTGGAGAGGAGTGGGCGAAGTGGAGACGTGAGGCTCTGAAGGCTGGGGGTGGAATGGAAGATCAACAGGCGGGTGCTGGACGAGCGGGTGCCATTTTGGAGGCGAAGAGGAAAGCGAGACGTGAAGAAGAGGAGGAGGGCGATGACGATGACGACGAGGAGCATGAAGAGGAGGGTACGCGTGCGGAAACAAAAGCTGAACCCAGTGCGAAGCGCCAACGATTTGCAGTGGTGGATGAGCCGCCTCTAGCAGTATACGAGCCACACACTGGGCTTGTTCAATGTCCGTCTCTGTAACCCTCTTCTCCCTGGTAACACACCTGACAGATTTCTACCCTACAGACCGAAACGACACCCAGCCCACGCGGAGCCGCATGGAACTTCTCCCCGATTCAAAAGACAAACGAAGTGTCCTAGGTGGTTCAAAAGTGGGTAACGGCGCCTGGGGTCTTGGATGGATCGACACAGTCATGGAAGTTGAGGATCCGCAGACGGTTGAACGTCGACTAGCTGCAACTATGGAGACGAAGGTCAGGGAAGCTCTGGATAATGGCAGAACGAGAAGACCGGTCGATGGTATGGATTCTTAGCGTTCGCGATGCGTTTTTTTTTGGTGAATAATGTGTAATATTATTAGCGTACTTATTGCTGACAGATAGAACGAAAGAAAACAAAGAAAAACTCCTGATCTGTTGATCATTGGCAATTCATGTACGCAACGAGTTGGTAGAATATGGGTTGTTGACTTGCTTCTGCTCTTGGAACTTAGGCGGATATGCTCACGTCAAGGCAGCTTCTTCCCAGAAGGCTGCTCTTTTTTTTTGGAGACATTTACAGGTGTTTAACCGAAGCTGGCCCTCTGCAAAGTGAATTGAACTTTTTTGATAGTGACAGAGTTCGACATCACCATTGGTTAGGTCTGCCATGAGCCGATGACATGTACTCCAGTGAGACCTTACACTTCCAGTGAGCACCTTGCACATCGTGATGTTTAATCTGCATACTGAAGCGTTCCAGACTTCCAGCTCCTTCACTTTTGTTCAAACGCCTTCAAATTGTTCCATGCCAAGTGTAAGGCACACTACAGAAAAGTACCCATTTGATAACCGAGACGTCGGTTTATCTTTCTCGTGGAGTCAGCAATTGCCAAGACCTGTCCTCGTGGAGTCAACACTTGTCTGAACTGTAAAAGTGCCTGACACACCGGTCTTCGAAGGAGGCCAACAAACGCCGGCACTGAGCATGATCTTGACATTTTTTTTTGCCTCGCTTGCAACTATATGACTTGTTCACTTGCTCGGCCCCAACATCTTTTCACTTTTTTACCACATGGGCGCCATTTACCCTTGTTTCTTGATGTCGGCCGTGATGGTATGGCGCAATGTTACGAAGAGATTGGTTCTTGCCACAATTCCGGTGGCTGCAGCAGGGTTTGTCAATGGTCCATGAACAGTTCGATCCTAATTATCTGCTTGAATCGAACACACAGACACAACCTCAAGTCACCAGCAGCCAATCCATCTCACTGCAACAGTTTTGGCAGCAGTCACTGTCATTGGGCTCATTGGATGGCGTTGCACTTTCTCTCTCTTGTCTATTGCGTTGAATCCCATGCCTCTGCCGTGAAGTCTTTGCCAACCTATAAAGACTGGTTCGATGTGACGAGAGAAGACCACCAGCACTTCCAGTGTTAGTTCATCAGCCCGATATCCTCCTCAAAATCCATCTCCTCACAATGAAGTCCTCCTTCCTCCTCCTCACTTCTCTCATCGCTCTCGCTGTCGCAGCACCCGCACCAAACAACGTTGTATGTCTTCTTTCACATAACCTCGATCTCACATTTTTCTAATTACAACATTGTAAACAGCTCTCTGGCAAATCGGTAACGAGGCGCGAGGAGGCAGCCACTGACTCCGCCCCTTTGGATGATACCTATATCGGCTTCTACAAGGGTGTGGAACGTCGTAATGAGGCAACTGCAGACTTTGAAGCTCCCGTCGACGGTATCTATATTGGCTTCTACAAGGACGTGGAGCGCCGTACAGAGGCTCCTGTAGACGACACCTACATCGGCTTCTACAAAGGTGTGGAGCGTCGTGCTGAAGCCATTACTGACTCCGAGGCACCCGTTGACGACACATACATCGGCTTCTACAAAGGTGTTGAACGCCGAGCGGAAGCTACTGCAGATTCCGAAGCACCTGTAGACGATACATACATCGGATTCTACAAGGGTGTGGAGCGTCGTACGGAAGCCCCCGTTGACGACACCTACATTGGCTTCTATAAGAGCATCGATGCCCAGCGACGTGCAGAAGTTACGGCCGATTCTGAAGCCCCCGTCGACGATACCTATATTGGCTTTTACAAAGGTGTGGAGCGACGTGCAGACGCGACCGCTGATTCTGAAGCCCCCGTCGATGATACGTACATCGGGTTCTACAAGGGTGTAGAGCGTCGCACAGAAGCTCCTGTTGACGATACCTACATCGGTTTCTACAAGGGTGTTGAGCGTCGTACGGAGATCGAAGTTCCTGTTGACAAGACCTACGTCGACTACCCTGAGGGTGTTGCGCGTCGTGCGGAAGCTACCGTTGATTCTGAAGCTCCCGTTGACGACACGTACATCGGGTTCTACAAGGGTGTCGAGCGACGTGCAGAGGCTACCGCCGACTCTGAAGCCCCTGCCGATGACACATATATCGGCTTCTACAAAGACGTCGAAAGGCGTTCACAGGTCGTCTCGAGCGATCCTGACGATAACTACGTTCAGATATACAAATTCGTCACTGCAAATTTACAAGACCGTCGCTCCCGCTAAGCGCCAGGAGGCCACCGTCGACGACGCCAGCCCTGATGACGTCTCCGTCGGCTTCTACGGATCTGCCAAATGAGTGGCTTAGTGCCGCCCCAGGTGGTGCTTGGATTTACGAGTTGTCAATTGGGCGAAGGTCAGGAACCCTAATTCTTCCAGTGTTTTTATATTTCTTCTTTGGTCTGTATTAATTTGCGTGTATGTACCTGTAGTATATAGTACATAGCTACTGTAGATTATAGCGTTTGTTGTAGAACAGAGAACTTTTTCCTTTCACACTGCTTGTTCAGCTTTCATATTTGATTAATACGAAGTATCTATGTAGATAAGGTATACATACCAATTACAAGAAAAATGCTACTTTGTGAATAGTATTAACCCCGACTCGGAGCTTTGATTTGCATATCGACCCCCTCGAACATCAAAAGGAAACAGGACAATTGCAAGAAGACAGGAATCATAACCAAAACATCTCCCCTTTTCGCTCCAGACCTCTGCTTACTCGGGTGTTTGCTCCTCTGTCTACTGAGTCGTACTCAAGTTTTTGGCGCTACATTCGCGTCGACATCGCCGAGTGGGGAGGAGCTCGCACTGCAGTGCCAGTTTTCACAATTGGACTCGGCTCATCTTCGCTCTTGGTGGCGTCAGCGTCTTTCGAATCAGAGACTTTTGCCTTTCCCTCAGATGATGGAGCTGATCTGATCTCCTCAATGACTGGTCTTGGCATTGGGGTATTTTTTGAAGTCTCTGACCCTGTGGATGCTGCGGTAGTCAACGATACTGAATCAGTAGCGTCTACGGGCATCGCTTGCTTACCGGGAGCAATTTTTTCTTTGCTCTTCACGTTCCCTTCTTCATCAGAGAACTCCATATCCGACTCTGTGTCAGGACTGGCCGCCCGCTGCTCGTCTGAGGACGAGAACTGCATGTCTTCCCGAGTAATCTCCTTGAGCTTCGCCATCGTCCTCCTTCGTAGACCATTCCACCTCTTCCTTCTTCGTCTCAGCCTTCTGCATCGATTGTGATGATGTAGTTGTCGGCGAGCTAGAGGTGTTCGCGGTAGTCTCAACTGAGGCACCAGTAATCTCGAGACGCATCAAAGCCTCCTTCAATCCTTGTTCGCCATCTTCTTCTGCCAAATTACGAGAGTCGTTCTTCGTTACACCATCTCCAAGCTCGTAGTCGCTTGAGGAGAACTCCATATCCGATTCGGTTCCACTCGACGACGAAGAGAACTCCATATCCTATGAGCCGTCCGAATCTGATTCCGGCCCTTTTAGCGTCCTTGGTTCTCTAGCACCCAATTTAGTCGTGCTGGTATCTGTTTTCTCCTTTATGTCCGTGCCTGGGCTCAAAACGGTCTCGCCTATGTTCCCTTCAGAGGCTGGCAAATCCTCTGAAATATCATCTATGTTTCCAGATTGAGAGTTCACCACTTTAGTAGTGAGTGCTGGGAACTCGCCACCCTCGTCGAGCTTGTAGGGATCGTCGATATCCGGATCTGAATCTTTTGCCTCGGAATTATCGCCATCCAGAAGCCACGACGCGCTGATCTTGATGGTGAACTTCTTACTAGCCTTGAGCTTAACCTTTGTTAAACAGTCTTGGGTCTTGTGAAACTTGGTTTGGTCTGAGGAGGCTTCAGTAGACCCGCTCTTAGACGTAGAGTTGATATCGAGGTGCTCGAAGGTGGTGAGAAGGGCATCAATGCAAATTGAAGATTTCGCTGCGTCTTCTGGGCTATGGTAGGATTGGAGGGGATGTCGGAGGAGGGACAAATGATGGGACGATATCTGCCTCATTCAGAGCGATATTTATAGTATGCGAAGAGTTGAAGGGCACATTCCCGCCAAAATGAGGGAGAAAGAAAGTGTAGATAGAAACGGGATGGCGATGTTAGCTCACTCGTTCATAATGATGAACTGGGATAAACACCCGCCTAGGACCAACAGTCAGAAGCGTATTTATTGTCCAGCACACAAGTGGTCTGATCAACTTCTGACCCCATTTTCGTGCTCGTGTTGGATGTCGCAAATAAAAAGCGCCAACCAAGGCCTTGAATATCCCTGCAGGCTTTGGCTTTGCATTGTCGACGTTTTGGGTACTGTGGCCTTTATCCGAATGATGGAGAGGATATGAGACAAGGAAGTCGGGATCAGAAGGAGGAAAGAACAGCGAGAGCGTGAGGAGGAAAGCGATATGGCCAAGCGTCGCGTCTGACATGAGGGCACTGGTGATC
The DNA here is from genome assembly GCA_018855915.1 of Tephrocybe sp. NHM501043. Lineage (NCBI taxonomy): Eukaryota > Fungi > Basidiomycota > Agaricomycetes > Agaricales > Lyophyllaceae > Tephrocybe > Tephrocybe sp. NHM501043. Next base: position 38,706 of record JABCKO010000032.1, read on the forward strand.
GACGAAAGAAAACGAGCACCACGCTCCCGAGCAGCACGTATCTCTGGGTATACACCAGAGACAATTTCGCATATCCACAGCTTTAGTAACTGCATGCCCACTTCCTCTCTTCTCATTGAAATTTCAGAACTTGGAAGGGTTTGAATGACCTGGTCACCTTGGTGGTTTCTTTAATCTCCGCGCCATGTTCCTCGATATAGTCTTCATATGTCCACTGTGCCCTCTGTGGCCATAGCTGATCATCGGATTTAGACCACCGAGACGTAGCAACATCTGTAGTAATAAACACGTCCCGTGCTGCAGCTGCAATGATTGGGGCGTACACTTTACGTAGCCATGCATGCGTGTAATGCCAACCATGCCTCAGAAATAGTGCCCCCGTATACGATTCGAATATATCTGCAAAAAGCTTTGGTGGGGACCCAGATTGGCTACGAGCCCAAGCCTCAGCAGCTCGGCGATCTCCAGGATCGAGAAGAGCACAAGCGTGCTGTGGGAGGCGTATTTGATGGGAAATACGGCCCAGAGTGTCGTTATTACTGAGACGACGGGCAACAAGCGTCTGCTGAGCGGGACTATGGTTGATCTTCGACGCCATAAGTGCGCATGCGAGGTTTACAACGTGATCACCAATAAATTCGAGGACATCATTGTTACCAGGCGTATGCTTCTGAGCATTGAGGGCATTCTGCAGAGCACCAAAGGGCAACGATGGAAGAGAAAGGGTGATAGAAGGTGGATTGAGATAGATAACGAGAGAAGCGCGTCGTTGGCGCGTCGGCATGATCAACAACAGGATCAACTTTTGTATGTACTTAAGTAGTAGACGGAAGCTTTTTTTTTGATCGACCAAAAACTGATCAACAACACAGCCACTTGCTCTCAACTGCCGATTTCTTTCTTGAAAGATTGGCACCTCATGCCTCATGTTGAGGCCAGGATAGGATAGTAACAGGACCCACATTACACAAGCTCAAATCTCTCATATGTTTTTGGTGGTTGTCAGATAGTAGGTACCAGATCCCATGGATCTACAGGAACGCTGGCCAAATTACATAGTTGAGGGGATCAATCCGATTATGAGTGATTTACACTCATGGCATTCACCATAAACATAAACATAACAAAACGAATTGAGCACACCGCCGCCATAGAAAGCAATGTTCTTCGATTACAACTATTGGTCCTTGGACATAATTCTTAAATTCAGATGTCACCCGTTGCGAATTCGCACGACGCACAGCCATTGATTTCACAGTCTACTGGGATGGGCCAAATCGCCATAAATGCTCCAGTCAACATATCCTCGCAGTTGGCACTGTTTTCCTTTCTTAATTCTATAGTCGTTCATCCGCTTACTGCAGCTCCGAGTCGAAATCGAAAGGCTTATGGAGAACATTGCAAGTTCTGGATCCTTCGGAGTGGCTGCAGGGCCGAACAATCAGCAAGACGATAGTTTGGGAGCTCTAATCGAGAGACTACGCGCTGTTTTCAAAGACCTTGCGATGTATAAGATGCTATTGAGCTACAAGGGCATCGAAGCTCAGCAATTATTAGATACTTTTCAATGGGTGAGTTCAGTCAGAACCTTTCGATGCGAGTGAATCTCAATCTGCATTTTCGATGTATACAGCTTCTGGACCTACCTCAAATCGACACGGCCTTCCAGCGTAACCTTGTAGTTGCTTCCCAGAGGCTCTCAAAGAAATCGGGGCTGTACCCAGTCTGCTACGAGCTCAACGATGTTGTTCAGGAGGGGCAGCATCCGCTCATAGCTGGAGGCTTCGCCGATATCTACAAGGGTAACTTCGAGGGGCAGGTGGTTGCTCTGAAGGTGATACGTGTTTACCAGACCACACAGATCGAACATCTTTTGAAGGTCAGTCCCTAAGGTGTGCATTATCAAACTGTCAACCTACTCACCTTCTTTGCAGCACATCTCAAAAGAAGCCATCCTTTGGGGACAACTAACGCACCCTAATGTTCTTCCTATCTATGGATTATACCGCTTTCAAAGCCGAATATGCCTCGTCGCCCCTTGGATGGAAGGCGGTGATATCACTCAGTATCTCAATAACCGTCCAACTGCCAATCGAGTTCACTTGGTGAGAGACACTGTCCAGACAGTTTTCATGTTTTGACTTCCAACAAGGCATCTGACGTTGCAAATGGCCTTGCTTATCTACATCGAATTGGAATGATTCATGGGGACCTCAAAGGGGTGTGTAAAATCTCATTCTCTGAATAACTGTATACCTGACCGAAGAACGTCAGCCGAATATCCTAGTTGACAGTGCAGGAAGAGCACGACTTGCGGATTTTGGATTGTCCTCCATATCAGACCCTGACATACTCGCATGGACTTCTCACTCGTCTGCTGCGTCCAAGGGAGGGTCTGTTCGATGGCAGGCACCTGAGCTATTTGACGTCGAGAACGATTCAATGGTGAAAAACAGCAAAGAAAGTGACGTATACGCTTGGGCTTGCGTGTGTTATGAGGTGGTGTTTCCTTTCTTTCATGCTCCCATAATCGTCGCTCACTTCTTCAAGATCTTTACTGGGAACGTCCCATTCCCTAATATCCTTCGCGACTCTACGATTACGCTCCAAGTCAAATCCGGTGCTCGCCCGACAAAGCCTGACTACTCGAGTCCGCCGTGGCGATCGTGGGGACTCAAGGAGCCAATTTGGACCCTTATGCAAGAATGTTGGGCAGAAGATTCTAAAGGGCGACCCACAATAGAGATGGCTAGGTCGCGATTACTGCCAGACAATAGCGTCGACAACCGGTCGAGTGGAAATGACATCTTGCTTCCTGCCCTTTTTCGCAAGAAGTTCAACAACCCATCAGATAATCTCGCCATCCTTTCCATTGTCGAGAAAATTGAAATCGCCTCTGTTGGGATGGAGGTCGATGATGGTGTACTTGATTTTGACAGCGATGACTCTAACCTTCAACTGTATACTGAATCCTTCAACGCCGACACTTCCCTTGTACTAGGAAGGACAGGTCCGAATCCTTCCAGCGCACGAGGTCAAATAAGCTCTGAGAGACCCGTATTTGACCATGAGGTAGGTTAACACCTACCTCTAAATCCTAGTAGCTGATGACTTACTTTCTCGACTCAAGGGAGGTATGATAGTGTCGCAACGGAACTTATCATCAGATAACCTCAGAATGGTTACTGATGACCTGAACAACCGCATACTCGATTGGAAAGGCCCTTCCGATTTAGGTGACCTATACCTCCACGAAATTCTGTCCGTTCGGCGCGAGTCAAAGATCAGAGACTTCGTTGTCTACCTCTTCCAACGGGCCATGATATGCGTTGTCGAGGTTTCTTCACACGCGGCTGGCGCTGAACGTGAACGGGCACCTACCAGTTTGATCACAGCGATACAGCCTACCCAGCCTCCATTACGTTTGAAAGGCAGAATTTATATCCACCAAATCAAAAGTGTCTCGGCCTTAACGTCCAAGGCTGGTGAACATGGTCTGGAAATTGAGATGAAGAATTTCGAGATAAATTCAAATTTCTATCTCTTCTTCAATGACCAAGACACTATGATCAAATGGAAGGGGAGATTGGAAAACCTCATGAGACTGCCGATAGGCGACGGGAGTCCTCTTTCCGAAACGATGGATTCTACGAATTTGAACCCTGACCCTCCACTTCAACTCGAATCCGTGCATCCAAGTCCCAAAGTACAACCACCGTCAGTGCCCTCGCCTTCACCCCCCGCCGCAGTGCCCAAGGCAAACTTAGCAAGTAGACACGGATTCAAGACGGCTATGAGGCGTTTCCTAGGCGGTACAAGAGCATAGGATCCGTATTTATATTCATGTCCGACCAGTGCGACCTTGAGGTCCCATCAGGAAGTTTGTGACCACCTAAAACACTGTGGATACAGTGGCTCGTTCATTCTCCGCGTATGCGGGGGGACGAACTATTCTGCTGCCCATGTAGTGTACATGATCTCTACCCCCCATATGTTCCGTGCGACATAGGCGTCCGGCGCCTGGGCACGTAGATACTGAGTAAAAAAATTAAAAAATACAAAGTTTGTGTCTGCTCATGTATCAAGCCATTGTTTTTTTATATACTATCTCCAGGCGGCAATATTTCGATCGTGATATTATCATGAACATATACCCTCAGTGAGGGCCAGATCAAATAAGTCTGTGGTGTTGTAAAGCACGAGATCCGCAAGCCTTAGCAACTTAACGCCGATAGGGAGAAGCGTCTGATTGTTGTCAAGAACGGGAAGGCAACAGGCGCTACTATCGGCTGCCTCAGTGGCATAGAATCTCTGTTCGCGAATACAGCGTTGAGAAGACGAAGTCGAATGAGATCTCTGTATACCTTTACAGCTACAAGGACAGAGCCTACAAGTATTGCTCCTGGTAACTCTGGCGCCATCGTGTTTGACAGGAAGGACCCCTTTGTCGGGATGGCTGCTGGTGGACTCAACAATATTGATGTCATCGAGGAGCAGGTGAAAAAGGTGCGCCCTGACCGTCCCCTCTACGAAACTGTCGACCAGGTTCGTTGCTTGGATCTCCATAATTAATGGCCTCTATTTACACAAGTAGACTTGTCGAATCATATAGGTATGGTGGACCTAGGATTCCTAGGAAGCCAATAGTAAACAGGAATTTTTTTTGCCCATCCCTCAATCCTATTTCTGTGTAGCATATGTAGTTACCAAAAGGTCCACAGGCACAATCGTCTACTATTTTTTAAATCAATAAGTATGATCATCTAGCGTGACTAGGAGATGGACAGAGCCACAAGGCCTATCAAGCTTGCGCAAGTACCCTGAACAAGGCTTTCAGTGGGTCGTAAAATTCTACCGATACGGAAGATCATAGTGGGAGATGTCACGGATGGGAATAAGTTGCTAATATGTATGTATTTGTGATTGAATGATCAAGAATGGGATGCCAGGACCCTGTCTAACTTGAGGGGAAGCGATTCCTTTCAATCTTTCTGGGGAAATCGTCTTATGGCTATCATCTATGGAATAGCAAGGCAGCAATAAGTGTTGAGAAAATTTGTGGATGAACCGTGGATGATGGACGTGGCTTGTTGTAGTAAAGGCCGGGCCGATACACTTTCATCTTAACCACTACATACCAACAACAATGGGGGAAAGCTGGACGGTGACGGCGGACAACCATTTCGAGAGACCTTTCGGCGATAGTGAATATGCCTTCTTCCCAGCTTCTAAAGATGGACTGGGTGATATGTGCGTTTGCGTCCTGCTTCGTCCAAGGCTAATAATGTACAACGAAATCGGTCGATATTCAGGTTCTTGCATCTCGCTTTCCGAGCTCCAAACTCGAATGTTCGTTCAGAGAGAGTAATAAATGCATGGGCTGTCCTTAGAAATCGACATCCGTTGCTTACATGTCATGTTATTGAGAAAAATGACTCTGCATACTTCTCGTAAGCTCGCTTTCAGTTCTCGAAACTCTTACATCGCTCATTTCTGACTCGTTTGTATATCCAAGCTTCATTCCGCCTATTAGCGTGAAAGATTCCTTGGAGGAAGCCAAGGGGGCGTTATACTTCCGCCATGAAACTAAGGAAGGTATGTCCTTAAATTACATTGCATGTCCAGTCTGCATTCCCTCACCTTATCATGCATTTAGAGCTGATATCTGGTTATATGAATGGGCCACGGTCTTTATCAAATACCCATCTCTCTTACCTTGTCATTTCGTCCTCCAGCTTGACGAATTCAGTGAATCCGGTGAACGCTGAAAGCTCTGATGAATGTGACTACGATCTTCTGATGTGTGCCCCGCACTTCACTGGTGACGGTACATCTCTGCACCAATGCACACACGATCTCCTTTTTCTCCTTGCATCACCCATTTCAGATGAAGAACTACTGGCTTCCATTGACTTTGTCGAGCCATGGGCAAGTACTAATCTTGTGTTCTGTACGACATGATCTAGACTCATCACAACATTCTCCAGACTAACCGTTTGCCACCTGCATTTGAAACACGATGCGCTGTTCCCCGTGGAAAACTTCCCAGAGCAGCATCGAAGGTGAACTTTCTGATGACGAAGGAGAAAGAAATTGGCGGACATAAGCTTGTTCGACACCAACGCGCTCCACAAAAGACCATTTTTGCTGAGCGTGTCATCGACGAATTCAAAACCAGACAGATTTTGAGGAGATGTAAAGAGAATGGAGTTACGATCAACCACGCCGTAGAGGCCGTTTGTGGCGTGGCGTGGGCAAAGGTGGTCAGCAAGTCCGATAACTTCAGCCGAGGCGTCTTCAAGGACCCAGTGTACGGGTCTCCTATTCTACTTTCTAGCTTTGCATGTTTCTCACACACACGTGTAGTATGCTATACACAGCCGTCAACCTGCGTCCACACCTTCTTGCTTCTTCGTCACCGGATCCAACATACTGGTTTCTTGCTCTCACATATTTTACTCTAGTGCTCCCTTCTTTCTCTCCTTCATCTAAGCGAACCTTCTGGCTTCGTGCGAAAAATGCCAAGGCTCAGACCCACGCTGCTGTGTACTCACCCCTCCTTGTACATCGTGCGCTTGAGATGGCGGCGGAGCGCGCCAGCAGAGCCCGCAATACGCCACAACCAGTGCTCGATGTCCCTAAGCTTCTTAATATCACAACAGGAAACTTGTTACCAGGTCCCGCACCGAGCACAGCACTTCTCGGTCTGTCGCTTATTGGAAATCTAGACGTTATATATGATCGTCGTGCATATCCAGGATTCGCGTTGAAGGACGTCACAACGGCAAGCCGGCAGAAGTCAGGTGGAATATTATTATTAGTGCATACGTTCGGAGGCCGACTTTGGTTGCAGCTTTTTTATGACAAAGAAGGTTTCGGTGAAGGTAGCGAAGTAGAGCGGTTCTGGGCAGAGGTTGGGAAGGGTCTTGAGGAATTTTTGCTGTCGTGAAGTGATCCCCTCACTAGTAGCATTAGCTCTTTCCGGAATCACAACGAGGGCGTGAGTTCGCTGTTGTGCCACTATTACTAAACCTCGAGGCCTGCCGTTATTGAACATCTTTGCAATTTGACAAATTATTTCAAAATCAAAAGCGTGGTGCAGAGGTTCCGTTGAGGTAGCAGACTTTGATTCCGAAGAGAAATCGAGTAGTATTCGAACTAGCTGTGGAAATACACAGCCAGAAAGCTACAGAAGAATGATTATTGGAGGTTTTTCTATTTGCGACTCGCGAGATATCCTTGGCGATGTCTGAAAACAACTCAACACTCGGTAGCAATTAGCTGCCAAGGATTCAAGTTCCACCGCTTTGATTAATTGAACGCGTCGTACAAGCTTCTACAGAAGTCGAAGGAAGGTTAAATATAGGGATGCGTGGAGAAAAGAAGGGACGCAAAGAGAAAGTCTGAGCGGATCCTGCAAATCTGACATAGCACTTCAATTTATAGCTCGCAATATCAGTCAGCTAAGATCAAATTGGTGTCTCGTGTGTCGTACATGGCTGGTATGGTGAAAGAGCGGGCATCGAACAGAGCTGCGAAGTTGGGGAGCCGAAGTCATCCAAGGGCAACCTTTGTGATGTGTAGAAATAGGTCTTCCATAAGCTTGAAAGCACCTGAGTGATCGTAGAGAGTTTCCTAAATCGCTTCTGGACAAGCGCTACTGTGTGCACTATTCAAGTGCTGTTCATGGTTCAATTGAATTCCTAACCCGCCAGGCTTTGGGACTTGCCAAAGCACCCTAATAAGGACGGTATGCAGACACACGAAGTCCTAGCAATAGAACTGACTGGAAGTTCGGCACCCACGCTGAATTGCCGCTGAGATTGTGGTGCCACCAGAGTGGCGCCTCGGACTCGGAGATGAGAACCTCGACAATGGTGACTCAGACACAAACTCTCGTTGTTCAACTGCGTTCGAACGTGCTCAAATGCGTTCACATAACCACTCATAATCTCTCTCAAAGTCTTATCTTTAACTGACAAGAACAATCGAAGGGAGGTACTAAACAGCTGTAAACCTGCGCTTCTGGGCTACTCCATGGACAAGAATAGTCGAAGGGAGGTTCGATATGTGAATTTGACCAGATTCACAAACACGAGGCGTTCTCTAGAGAAAGTTGGCTCGAAAATATAGGATATGCCAGACCCAGTTAAACGCTTGCGCGAATATAAAAGATGGGTGCTTATACTGAGTGCCTCAGTTTCCTCGACACGTTCTCTAGTGAGCTATTTATCGACATGGCTAATGAGACTCGACTCGACTCACCGTCTTTCTCAGGTTGACGTCGCTGTAAACCTCACACCAGGTGGGTCTCTCTCCATTTCCTGCAGCCCTCTATCTCATCGGCTTTCTCAGAATGAGCCAGAAGTACAACATCAGCCTCCGCATCTTCCAGACCAACCCCAACACGTTCTTCCGGATCGTCGAAAAGACTGTCTGGAACTATGCTAACGGTGGTGAATGGAACGAGGTTAATGGCCAGACGGTCTTGACTATCAACGGCAGCGGTACGTCGGGCACCTTACGCTTCCTGGCTGACAACGGCGAGAACTTCATCGTTGCTGTTGGCGTTCACAACTATAAGCGCTGGACCGACATTGTCACGAATCTCGCTCCGGACCAGACTGGCGTCATCATCAACCCTCAGTACTATTCCCAGAAGGACCGTGAGCAGCAGCGCGAGAAGCAGCTCGTTTCGTACGAGGTCAAGAACGCCAAAGGCCGTCAGTTCCAAGTCAAGTTCATCCAGCCTGAGGGCAATAACCTTGTCGCCGATATCATCATTGGATGAGGTTCGTGCTTTATAGTGTTACAATCAACGTTGCTCCAAATTGAGATTTTATCAGGAAGTGAAACAAACCCCCCACATTATCTCAAAAGTTCCACAACATGAGTAAATAGGAAGTCTGTAACGAATTGATCTGTCTGCGCGCGTTGTACTACCACCCAGTTTTGAATGCAATCGATTGCTCTCACACAAATTTCTTGAACAACAAATTTTACGTCCAACCTCGTGCATCGGAAGCTTTTTACAGATTTTGCTTGCGCCATAGCAAATATGTACCACTTGTCGTCAAGTTTTCGTGCAACAGGTGGTGAGACGGTACAGTCTAGAACTTACAGTTGGAGTTGAGATTCAAAGAACGCTTGATCAATGATTAATATCGATTAATGATGGCCCAGACACAAGGTACAAAAGACTTGGCAAGAAAGTGCTATGTATGTACTTACTGGTGTATTCGTTAACGTGTCAACTTTCAACTTTCGACGTTCGACTCTGGGCCGATCGTTGATAGTCAGATGCGCAGCGGTTAAGACAAATAGAAGGACCGAAACCATCAGATTGATATTTCTATCATATTATTACAAAACCCAGCAGAAAACCGCGCTTGCCGGCTCTGGGAGGGGAAAGATAAATGTAGTAAAGAAGGAAGCGACGTATTGGGGATGTGTTATGGATGATCGTGTGTTTGATATGTATGATATTCTGATACAGGAGAGAGGAAGATAACCAAAATCGACCCAAAATGCGAGGTAAAAACACAACAGAAGGAATAGAACCCGAGAGAAAATGGATGAAAGTAGTGATATGACGCAGGAGGAGGAGGGTAGCAGTGGGCGATGATCTTTGTTAATTATGCCCGGAAGGAAAAGAGGGAATATGTGTGAGAAAATGGTAAGTAATCGTCGGCGACGTATAGATAGTAGTCAAAGGCAAGAGTCCCTAGTCTAGTCCGATTCCGAGTCCAAATCAATTCTAGTGTGAGTCCGTTTGAAAATGGTATTAAAGGAGGGGGAGGTGGGAAGGCGGAGAGCCTGGATACGATCTTGTCAGGTTAAATCCACGCGCACCATTTTTAGCGGTTCTTCGAGAGCAAACTGCGCTTCAATCGGTGGTGAAAGTTGGCAGGGTATGACCTGTGAATGTGGGATCCCTGAAGTCAGGACGACTTCGTTTTTGTATGCTTTGGTTTCGCATCCTCCAGCAGGTACAGAAACCTCTCCTTTGGCGGCACGTTCCACGATGGCATGTAGCTCGCGCTTATCGACTTTACCGTTCCGTGTCATGGGGAACTCGTCTAGTGCAATCAAGTGTGCAAGGGCAGGAACGGCATATGAGGGCTGTGATCGGGCGGTGGCAGCATGAACAGCGGGGAGAGAGACATCAGCGGGGGTGACGAAGCCCCAGAGGGCGTTGTTGATGAGAAGGGTGACGGCATTGTGTACAGGTTGGTGTGTCTAGATCATACATGAGTGGAAGTCCTGGGCGAGAAAGAAACTGCATACCCGCATGGCCATTGACACGCCATCAAGCTCGACACGGAACCCTTTCACCTTGACCTGGTCGTCAGCGCGGCCCATATGCTCCAACTGGCCGTCCTTCCGCCATCGTCCGAGGTCACCAGTGTTGAACATCATGGGCCGCGTCCATTCACCGTTAGGCTTTTTCTGCCATTGGTTCTCAATGTCCGCATCATCCAGAGGGGGGCCAACGAATGGGTCTGCCCGCCATCGTTCCCGCGTCTTCTCCTCCATTCCAAGATAGCCGCCGCTGACACCTACACCTCCGACCCACATGCACCCTACGCCCCCAATGGGCGCTGCGCGTGTGCTCATGGGGTCTCTTGATAGAATGTAGACGTTTGTGTTGGGAATGGGAGACCCGATTGCGAGAGGGGAACCAGATACATGAGGAGGCGTTACGGTGTTGCAGATCGAGATTTCGGTGGGACCACAGCAGTTGTGGAAGGAAGTGTGGCGCGCCCATTTATCCGCGAGCGCTGATGAGGGAGGAGTTAGCATGACCCACATGTCGAGGAATTACATGAACATACATTGCGGGCAAGGCTCTCCTCCGACAATCACGCTCTTTAACAAAGGGTAGTCCGCAGGGTCGTGCAGGCCAAGGATGCTTGGTGTTGCAATTACAACATTTACCGTTCGCATAAGCGCCTTCCATTCACGAGAGGTATTTCCACGCAAGCAAAGGGTAGCACCATTGTACATGGCGCCCAGGATTTCCCATGCACCCATATCAAATGCTATATTGAGAAGCTGCGCCACGCGAAGACCTGGCGCCATGGATACATTTCCTGGCGGACCGGAGAGGACTGAAAGCGTGTCAGTAGAGGTGGCTGATATTTGTCAACGGCGCGTACCATTCGCGATGCCACGGTGCCGTACATCAACGCCTTTGGGGCGCCCTATACGTCATTGGTCAGTCATTTAATTTCTAGCTCCACGAAAAAGCGCACACCTGTTGTTCCCGAAGTATATATGCAATACGCTCCATCGGCCGGTGAACTCAAATCTTCGACTTTCCCGCCATCGGGCCGCTCAACCGCCCCTCTCTTCATCTCTGCCTCTATGCTCAGCACGGGAACCCGCCCATTAGGCACCCTATGCACGAATTCCTCCATAGATAGAATAGCACTTGGCTGAGCGTCGCCGATGACAAACTCGAGGGTTTCGTCGGTGATGGTTTGGGCATCGAGTGGCACGTATTGCGCGCCCGCCTTGAGTGTGCCGAGGATGGCTGCAACGAGCGCTACGGAACGTCTGGCAAGGACACAGACGCGAGTGCCAGGAACAATTGAGGATGGTAGGGCGCGAAGGATGTGTGCGAGCTGGTCGGAGACGCGATCGAGCTCGCCGTACGTGATTGATTCGTTGTAGAGGGCACAGTGGTGCTCAACGGCAATAGCATCTGGGCGAGTCGCAGCATGGTGCTGGAAAGCGTGGTGGACGACCTGGGCCGTAACAGTACGAGATGGGCCGAGGCCGAACTGGTAGAAAAGAGTGCGGTCAGAGGAAGAAAGGTGATCGAGGGGAGGCATAATGAATGAGGGGAAAGAGCGTTGGAGGGATAATGAGAACAAGGATATCTAAGGCCGTTCTTGACTGTTCTTGAAAGCAGCCGATTTGCCGCCAGGGCAGCAAGGGGGCGCTGTCAAAAACGAACAACTCGCAATAGAAGTTTCATCGATAAACTCAATACAAATGCGGCAATCATCGTCCCAACTCGGCAAGCGGCATCCATCCCGACTTTTAAATCTACCTTCAAGTCTTTTACTCATGCCGTGGTAATGCGGGGGTCACCAATCGGACGGCAAGTGAGCCGGTAGATTGGGAAAAGTCCGTCCCATATTTGGACTGCGGATTCAAGAAATTGATGGGCAATGCGTACAACACAAGGTCAAGATAGATCCCGGAACCTCGTTTGAGTAAGTCATTGACGCATGAATTGACGCATGAATCTGACCTCGGCCCTCGGCTCTCTCCGTACAAGGTTGCATACAGCCGTCACCTCAATTGACAGAACAACCAACCGTCAAGGACTGTAAGTAGTTACCAACATCAGGCTAAGCTTTTCAACCCGAACAGACAAACGCATATACTCACTAGGAAGCCCTACTCGCGCTCTCAGATTATTCTTCACAATATCGACCCATAGCAGCACCAGAATAGGAAGAATTTCCGAAATTTGTGCAGATCAATTATCGCCAGGCACCAACGATTGTAGGGGTGTGGAAGACCTAGGCACCATCCACCATCCTTTCTTGCCCGCTCTCTCTCGCTGAGGCACAGTTACAGACAGGCCCTCAACCACTTTCGCTCGACGTCAGCGTTCGAGATATTCATTCCTGTATGTATGACAACCGAAAGAAACGCAGTTTCAGCGTCAGAGGCTCGGTGCCTGAAGGTTAAGCCCTCTGGTGGCCTTGTTCTGAATCCTTTAACCCATGAACAGCACCAAGAATATGGTTCATTAAATTGAGATCGGCATTGGATTAACAAAAAATGGAAGTAACTCGGAAAAATACGAATAAATGTCAGTGTTGAGCGCTGGGAGGTTCAGCAGGGTTGAGCATATGATAATGGACGTTCCTCTCGCCAATTATTCCTCATATGGTACAGACAGATACAGGGGTACACTTTCGTGTGTAAATATAGAAACTACGAGGATAGTTTAAAACGACAGAGGCTCTGTGAGCTGATTTGCGAGCAAACATGTATGACTACATCGTATGAGTCTAGAGGTCCGTGGAATCATAATGTGGGGATGCTTGTACTAGGAATCATGTTCATGGCACTTGATCAGTCATTATAACAACAGTCCTAACAAGAATCTAAACCCCGCATTGCTTGACCTCGAAGCCATATAGCAAGGCGACTTCCGATATGATTGGGAATAATGGAGGCATGAAAAAGCAACGCCTGCAAATACACGGAATCTATTATATATATTCTCCGCCTTCCGACTCATCCGACGCCACAATCCCTCTTGAACGTTTCTGCAAAATCACTTGAGTTGAGCCTTTCAACGAAAACTTCGAGAGCTCGGTAAGTACTCCGAGAAAATATTCCCCGATATCGCTGGATTCAGGACGATTATATAGCGCACACAATCAGCCACCACGGCATGCCGAACGTTGTCTCCTGCTTGACAGAGATCGAAGCTTTGCATGGTTGATAATCAATTCAATACATGGCCAGTTGATGGAAGATGTCATCCTCGAGAAGCTCTCTATACTGCTGTAAATGACAGCCGTCAGTGTCAAGTTGTGCGCATGCATGAGGGGTGATGCAGCGCGGCAAGGGGCGATCATCAATCGGATTCGGACAGATATCACTTTCGCCCCTTGCTGCAACTATCAGGGAGGATGCATAAAGTTTCCTGAGCAGATTGAGGTACGGGGCCACATATGGCGATGTAAAAGGAGGCAAGTCGAAGATAATGATTGGGAGTACTAGTGTGATGATATGTACAAGCCCATTACAACGGCCGAAGTAGGACATTAATATAGATAGGTATCCAGAGTAAACCCAACCCGGAACAGAGAATTTATGTGACAAATCCATCGAGAGGAGTCCTTTGATGACAAGTACAGAAACATTGCGATGCGGAAAGAGTGCGAGTGTTTGTAGGTGCATATATAATAAACAGTCCGTGTATGTGCCCGAAGAGAAAGGAAATAGCGTGGTCAAGTTTCTTTACTTGATATGATATGTGTAGATTATGCTGTAGACTTTTCTTGCATGAGCAGCGACTGACCCTCGATGTCTTTGGAGGATGGTTGAGGGGCCGGAGGCGTCGAGTTTTCCCTGCTTTTGACGTATGTATACAAAAGCGTCCCAGTAAGGATCGTGGCGACCGAAATAGCGCGCTGACTAGGAAAGGAGCGTCCATCTAAGCCACATACCGGCATGAAGCTTGATAAGGCTTACGTTGTAAACACATCCCCAAAGATCTTGACGCCAAGGAATACCTGGAGGCCTGTCCGGGCAGCCTAATTGTATAAGGGGAAATTCAGTATACGCCTCAGACAGGGGAATGCGGTATGAATTTACGCTAGAGAACATGTGCGTTGTTGGGCTGGTCACTTTGACACTCAGGATACCGGCGATGCTGATGAGGAACCCGAACACGCCGGTGACAAGATTTCCCCATAGGAAAGTCGACCAGTCCCAATTACCGCTATTGATCATGCCCCAGAACTCGGAGGCCTCGCCTTTGAGGATGGCCAGGAGGCCAAGGAGTGCGGCTGAGCCAAGATTGGACCAGTATGACAACATGGTGCTGCTTCCACCAACGTGGGGCAGGGAAGACTTGACGAGGACCGCGTGGAGTGCAATGGCCAACGAGGAAAGGAAGCCATAAAAAAGGGCCAGTGGAGCTGGTACGGCCTGGGCAGGAAGTCCCTCGGAGAAGGAGATGCCGAGGAAGAAACCGAGAGTTACGACTGCAGCGCAACCTACAACAGCCATGGATGGGCGCGACATGCTAGACAATGCAACGACTGTAATTGTCAAGGGCAGGACGAGGCCGCGTGCGATTTGGTAGAAAGCCGCCTCGACATCTCGCAAGCAGAGTGCATTGAAGATGAATCCAGAGGCGTCTACAAGGATTAGAGGTGCAAGCTTTCGAGCTGTGGTCTTGTCGTAAGAAGGAATCTTGACGTGTGATGTAAAGAGTGCGGTGAAATTGAGAAGAAGGACTGTCATGACCGATTGGAAGAACATAAAGAGAGTAGGAAGGTTGGGCGTCGAATTCAAAACCACCTTGTTGACGAAGACCATCTGTACCACAGACCAATTAATCAAGAAATCCATTACGAGCAAAAAATGGGAGCGTTAAGGAACTCATGCTCACCACAAGAGCGGCCACCATGTAAAATGCAACAACGCCAACAACCTGAAGAGAGACGGCCATGACTGGGTGCAAAGTCAGCTGGTGAGGATGCTGGGGGGGAAGAAAGAGCAGTTTGCCTTAACACTGTTCGAGACGATCTGGCACGGTATCACGAATCAGTAAAAAACGTCGTTGACTGTCAATCTTTGTTTGATACGGAGATTTTGTAGAAAACAATTGCCAAGCAAGGCTTGGGAACAACCGCAAGGAACCATCATCTACGATGCCACGGAGTTTCAATTTCATACGGCCCGAACACGTGTTGTCGACCTTGACACGATGCACACAAAAGGCTCCGCAACGTTTGAGGGGAGCTGGAGGAAAGGGCGCCTATGAGGGTCATGCGGTAACCTCGATTTTTGAAGAACGATTTACATCACCCATTATCCAGAGGCTGCCAATGGTATGACTGGAAGCTTATTGGTATGTATTCAATTATCCATCCACCCGGTTTTCCAAGTCTTCGACTTAGCCCATATGAATGTTACCATTGCAGCTCAGAGTTGGACGATGAATGTATCTGGGCAATATGGGGCTTCGAATAGTTGCGCGCAATATCACACCATGGTTATCATAGCGGCTGTGGTATGTGAAAATTAGGTGTGATAATGTATGATTCATGAACATGATGATGATGTACAACAGATGACCCATAAGTATAAAGAGAAGGGCAAAGGAAGGAAAAGATAGGGATCTATAGCTCTCGAATGAAAACAGACTTGTTATTATCGGGAGAGTGTTTTCCGTGCCTCTTCGCTCGCCTTGCGTGCACTTGCTACCACTGGCCTTGTAAGTATCCCAGGGGATTCTGCTGGGACATCCTCGGATGATGATGAAGCAGATATCCGTTTACCTGCCGCATTCGCCGCCGCTACTGCCCGCAATGCATGTCCAGAACTCGGGCGTTTTCTCACGGACTGCACTGGCGCCCGTATCGGTGGTGCACGGTCGAGGTTTCTTTTCAAGAAGGGACTTGGAAGGTTCTCCTCATCAGCGAGATCATACTCAGCAATGGGCTGTGGTCGAGGGGCTGCCAAAGTACGTGTTGTGGTGTTGGCCAGGTGGGGGGGGGGAAGAGGTTTCGGGACGATCTGCGAGGTAGACGCCGATGCGCTACCGGATGAAAGACTTGAGGGATCTGAGGACGAGGTCGGCAGTGTTGCGAGTGTTGTAGACCGCTTCATAGGAGCTTTCGAGCGAATGGAAGGCCTGCGCAGGCGTGTGGGAGGGGCAGTTGAGATGCTACTGGTCGATATTGTAGGTGACGGGGCCGTTGATCCAGTATCTGACGAAGCAGCGCGCCGCCTGGATTTCGTCCGAACGCTCTGTTTTTCTTTCCTTGTACTTGGACTTGGGGGCGGACTGGCCTCGGCGTCTGTGGCAGGTGTTGATGGAGCTCTTTTTCCCAATTCATAGTCGTCATTTCCATCTTCGAAGTCAAAAATCTTGGTAAAGTTTAATCCAACCCTTGGGGAGTTTTGGAAAAGGTTGACTAGTTCGGCTGGGGTAGGTGTTGTAAGTATCTCGCCGGTGGAGGTAAGCACGACGCCTTTCATCGCAGACGGCATCGATTCCAGCTTCGTCGTTCGTGAGATGGGAGTAGAGAGGGAAGGGAACGCTTTGCGACTTGGACGCGGTGTCGGAATATCATTCTTTCGGCGTTGTTGGTGAGGGACATCATCAGGGTGACGAGTTGCAATATTTTTGATTTCTTCCAGAGGCATCTTCTCCTTGCGACCTGAAATTGTTCAACGACGACATGCCATCGACTTGGGGCGCACTGACCTTTCGCAAGACTGTCTTCCCAATTGGCGATCTTCTCGTCTATTTCGGCCTGCCAAGCTTCTAGGCGAGCTTCCTCTACCTTCAGCTCTTCCTCCTTAGCCTGAACCCAGTCCACACGTTCTTCCACCACCTTGACATTATCCTCGAATTCTTTCCGGATCTCCTTCTCTCTTGTGACCCAGGCTTCACATACTTCGGCCTCTCTCTTTCTGACTGCCTCCATAATCTCCTCCTCTCTCCTTGCCATTGCGTCTGCAACCTCTTGCTCCCTCTTCATCAC
>JABCKO010000033.1:0-54418 GCA_018855915.1 Tephrocybe sp. NHM501043
AGTACGTGCTGCTGGTGGTGGCGGTGGCGCTGGAGGCTCCTCCATCTCTGGCTCGGGCGACATGGGCGGGGCGCTGAAGGGTGATGACGGCAGTGCGGACTGCTCATCCACGGGAACGAGCTCTTCTTCTTCCATAGGCACGAGCGACGGCTCGCGTTCGAGTCGTGGCGACTGCGGTGAAGGTTCGACCGGAATTTCGTGGGCCTCCTCATCCTCAGACTCGGGCTCGT
This sequence comes from Tephrocybe sp. NHM501043, assembly GCA_018855915.1. Classification (NCBI taxonomy): domain Eukaryota; kingdom Fungi; phylum Basidiomycota; class Agaricomycetes; order Agaricales; family Lyophyllaceae; genus Tephrocybe; species Tephrocybe sp. NHM501043. The sequence goes on from JABCKO010000033.1 coordinate 231, forward strand.
CATGCTCCTCCTCCGGTACGTCGACATCCATCTCGTGCCCGCCCTCCTCGGCCTCCTTCTCCTTTACCTTTTCCTCATCTCGCTGCTCCAGCCCACGGCCGGCACCTTCCTCCAGCGGCGTCCGCTCCTCCCCCTCCTCCATGGCCCTCCAAAATCCCTCTCCGCCCATACTATGAGTGAGCACGTCCTTGCCCAACCCCGGTGTCGCGCTGCGGGGCGACTTTGCGAGCCCCGGCAAGGCGGGTGAGGCGATGGACAGCCGGGAAAAGGACGTAGCAGGAGACTCGGAGGATGGCGGCGGTGGGGCGGATAGTCGCGATGGCGGCAGTGGGACGGATAGTCGAGTGACAGGAGGTGCTGGTGCTGGTGCTGGCGTAGGGTTGAGGAGATCGGCCATGGTGTGCTTCGGGTGAGGCGGCGGCATGGGGTCTACCGGTGGCGCGATCAGTGGTTGATTCATCGAGGCGAAAAAAGGCACACGCACCTTTGTCCTCTGGGACATCGCGGGCCGCCTGCCTCATCCAGCCCTTGCGCATCCTGGGTGGCACGGCAGCGGCGTGTGGAACGTCGACGGGTGGATCAGGTGGTCTCCCCCTGGGCATGTGGATGCGGCTGGGGCCTACGCGATGCGAGGAGGGGTAGTGCTTGCGCGGGTCTGGTGCTACAAATACGTGAGTCCCAGCTAGCAGAAAGGAAACAAAAAACTCACACGGCAGCTCGAGTTCGTCTTCGGTCTCCTCCTCATCGACAATCTCCTCCCTCGTCGTTCTTCCCTCGTCGTCGTCGTACGGCCATACAACGACGCCACCTAGTCCGCCGCTGCCGGGTACACGCTCGCGGGTGCGGAAGCCGCGCTTGGCGCCGATGAGGGGGCCGAGGTCGAGAATGCGGTCTCGCATCCTGCGCTCGGAGTCGCCGTGGTCGTGGTCGTGGTCGTGGTCGTGCGGGTGCTCGGAGCCATAGACGAAGCGTTCGAGGGCGCGTATGGCACATCCCCTGGCATGTTGTCCGCAGGCGCAGGTGGGGAAAGTGCTGGAGACCGAGTGGAGGATGTTGGCCATCTGGGCGCGGAGGTGGGATAGGTGGGATGGGCTGTTGACTTGTAAGCAAAGGCAAGGAAAGAGAGGCGTGGTACGTACGGAAACATGCCTGGGGTCGTGAGGACGGCAGGGAGCTGGTGGACGACGCAGCCGTCGTCCCACTCCCATCCGAGGACGACTTCCTCGCCGGCTTTGAGGTCGCGAAGGGCAAAGAGGGCGAAACCGAGGGAATCTTGTGGGGGATTGTGGTCTGTCGAGGACTGTGGGCAGAGGACAGGGCGCAAGACGGCATTGGGCCTGCAGCCGCTGCGAACCCAGCGGGCGCCCTGGCTGTCGGCGACCTGGCGGGCGTCGAGGGCAATGTCCCAGGGGCGGGCGAGGAGGTGGACAAAGGGTTTGGGCATGCCGAGGTGAGCGTAGGCGTTGAGAGGGTCGGCGACGTAGGCGGCAGAAGGGGTGATGGCGGCGGTGTAGGGGGCAATGAGGGCCGAGGCAGGGAGGGGCGTTGTGGTGGTGAGGGTGTAGGCGGGGGGCGTGACGGTGGCGGTGTGGGGGGCAAGCGGGGCAAGGGCGGTGGCGTGGGGCGGGGGCGGGACATAGGGCTGGAGGGCAGAGACGCCGCGCCAGTGCTGGGCAGCGTCGAGCAGACGGGCACGTGTTGCGGGGGCAGATATGTTGGCGTGGGCAGGGACGGTCGTGTGTGTCTGCAGCGGCGGCTCTTCGATGTCGACCACGACGTCCTCCTCGTCGTGCTCACGTGCGCTCGACATCCGCCGTCGCCTCTTCCGCTGCTTGTGCGCCCGCGGATCGCACTCCCAGCAGCGCCACTCATCCGGCACCTCCTCCCGCACTATCCCAAAGCACGCCGCGTGGCACCACCGCGAGCACTCGTCGCACGCAATGCTGAACCCGTCGTCGTACGTCGACCCGCATATGCACCGGATCGCCTCCTCCCCTCCTCCCTCTTGCCCCGTCGAATTCCCCTTCATCCGCCGCTTCCCGCTCCCGCTCCCTGAGATCTTGCGCTTCATCGGCACCGTGCTCTTCCAGCTCGACCCCTGTCCATTCGAGTGCGGCGACAGCGGCTGGTGTCCATGAGATCCCCCCCGCCCAGACGAGACCTGTGTCGACGGCGAAAGCAAACTCAGCAGGCCCATGGCTGCCTCTTGCGCATTGGCGTCCGTGCTGTTCATCTCCTGCTCCAAGGCACATGCGACGATACTGTCCTCCCAGGCGCGCGTCTGCTATAGCTTTCAACCTTCAAAGACGAACCGTCGTTTGTCAAACTCTGTGTGTGCTCCCGCCGCTATGCCCTTTCGTTCGTAACAACTCCAAGCAATCCCCTGATCGATCGATCACTGATTCCTCCGTGGCTGTGTCCCCTATCTCATCACGATTAGATAGCGTAACTTGCTCTTCGCTGAATACCAGTCGTCTAACCTCCATCTTCCTACGCCGCGGTCCAAGATACGCAATCTTCGCGACCGATCGATCCACTTTCATATCAACTATATATCTCCTTGAACGCCTCCTTTTCCATCCTTCACAGTCCCCACTACGAGAACGTGTCACGGAAAGGTAAGTAAGTACCATGTGGTCTATGCTTCACCAGTATTCCAACGGATTCATGGATATAGGAATGATTATCAGGGTTGCCACTGTCTGCGCCGGCCTACCTATCGACCTCGGCTTTTCGACCTCTGTACGGCGCGGTAGACGATACTCCAATACCAGGCCTAAGCTTCGCCAATATCCCGACCAATCGATTCTCCTTCGTGCGTGGCCTCATTTTTCAGCTTCTCCATTTTTTACGGCGCATTCGATGATACGTCGATACCATATCTATCCTTTGCCATTATCCCGACTAATCGATTCTCCTTCGTGCGTGGGTGTTTTTTTGTAACTATCGGTCAATGAGTGGCATCATTTCCATGCACCACAGTTGCACGTCCCAAGGAAATCAGCAATATCGGTATATGTTGATCTGATTCTACACATGGCTAGGTCTAACCTCGACTCCGATGAATCCCTTTCGTCCTGTCTTCAGAGTCACAGCTGGCCATGGATGGACTCGATAACTGTGAGTAACCCTGTCGTGGGAACTTGTACTTGCTACTGGCAGCTGGGCAGGAATTACCCTCCACCATGCCCTCTACCGACCGCTTCTTCCGGATCTCGTCAACTGAAAACTCCCCGCATCGGCAGCTATGCACTCCTTTTCACAACGTAATCTCTTCCAGATTACTACCCGTACTCGCCATTCCACATGCTCATCCTTCACCTAGAAAGACCAACACGCACGTTGCGCCGATACATTCTGACGGCCTCCTACCACATACGCATCCCTTCCCTTGGAATAACATTAGCCATCGACCCCCGCCACCACATATAATATTTCAGCCGCTCATATCTAATTTGTTGATTGCTGACATCATTTCTATGTGCCATGATAGCAAGTCGCGAGAAAGGAAGCAATATGGGTCATCAATGCTGGTTCAATGAAGTAGTTACAGGTACAAGCACTCTTGACTCCGATGAATCCCCTCTGTGCGCTAAATACCCATCGACTGACTATAACGGTAATATCGCATCTTAAAGAATTTAATATCTTCTTCAACCAAGTGCTGGAGCCTCCAAACGATTTCTCGATCGTGGAGGTCGTACTCCAAGATGCACGAAGCAAATCGCAAACTCTGAAATTTGACGCCACGATTGGATCGATCCTGGAAGATGGTGGCGAAGGCCTCAAGGGAATACGGGCCAAAGTCCAGATCCTCAAGTATCATCCTTGTAACGCTAGGAAAGGCTAACGGCGTCCTGCGAACATTACTTTGATATATCCTATTCCCATCCTGAGGATTCTTCCCCAGAGCAAATGCGAGTCTTAGGAAGCTCCTTCGAATGGTGATTGTTGTAAGGAATTCCAAGTCACCAAAGAGATCGATCCACAGTCCTTCCTCAATTTCGAGTCGATTAGTTTCCAGGGAATGTATCTTTGTTAGAGGGAGGCTTTCGCAGGCCACGCGAAAAAAAATGTGACGATGATCAGGAAATAAATGATATTCGTCGGCAACTTCGACCGTGCTCCATTCTATAGGAGCACCTGTCCGCAGCTCAAATGTGTACACGACATCCGTGTGGGTGACACGAAGCTGGTCAATTTCTCGAAGGCGGTTGCCAATCATCGAAAACAGAGCACGTGTGGGTTCAATGTCGCTTTCAAATCCAGTGTCATACATAATGTTTTTCCTTGTAAGGGTAAGCTCGATGCGTACGGTCACTGGATGGACAATCTGCGAATACGCTGCCTGCAAGCCTCGAACAGAGGACGTAATTTTGAGGAAGTTGAGGCGAGGGAATGTGATCGCATCAATGTCAGGGTAATCATCACTGGGACAAAAGGCGTTCCCTAGCGATAAACGTTCAAGATTGGTGGCGGATTTTAAGACGTCCAGGAGTTGATGCAGGTTAGGTCCACCAGGTTGATTTAAATCATTTAGGCCGAGTGATGTGAGCCTCGAAAGAGACCAAAATGTGGATGGAATCGTCCATCCTCCGGTCAGGGAAAGCCTGCGTAGGTTCGGCAGTGCATTAGAAAATGCATCATTCTGCAGATGTTTGATGCCCTCGTCGGACACCCTGAATATCAACGATTCAAGTACGGGCCCTGCATGTCGGCAGATATCGTCTATTACGGGGCGGCGGGTGGATTCATTAATAACAATCTCGCAAGCCCGATACATTTGACAGAATGCTTGTTCAGCCTTTTCGGACCGCAGAAAGGCGTTAGGGAAATGAATAGAGAGTGGCAGTTCTCTGCATCGCGGGATCATGTTGGACATATACTCTGTGCCTTTTTCGACAAAAATTTTGGTCCAGAGGCTGGGACAGTCGAGAGCCGCATGGCGCCAATAAGAACAGACGAATGAGACCCTCACCCAGGGCGTTTGAGGGTTATAAGACTGGTTATCATCATTGCTGTATGACATGTGAAGTAACCATTCAAATACAATCATCAGCATTTCCGGGGGGAGGCGAGCAGGTAGGCTGATTGAATTGTGGCGCCGTTTGAGTGCAAGGACGGATTGCTTCAGCAATTGAACATCATGGGCGATCTGGGTGCAGAGTTCCGCCTTGGTTGCTTTGCTACTGGAGGATGAGGCTTCCAGGCCTGTACTAAGTAGCGGAACCAATTCTGCACGTTTGATGATGATGAATCCGTATTGAGCAGTTTTGTAGGACATGCTCACCGTGGGCCATGGATGCCAAATGAATCAAGGGTCACTACGGTCTGCAACTACCAGTGACTAGTTTGTAGATTGAATTCGGTTGAGCTTGAGAAGTGTGGAAGGATTGATTCAAAGGGAGGAAAAACGTGGAATACGTGAGGTGGTTGTTGTCAGTTCTCCGACGGATCAACCGGAGGGCTGCCCTCAACCTTTTGACCACGGCCACGATGTCTCGGTTGCTATGGATTACATGCTATCAAGAGTTTCTTCAGACTATCTACACAGCCTTGCTAGTCAAGGATAGGAAAGCTCTTGCGCACAGACGGCCTCGATTTTTATTCTGTCACCTTCCAAAACTCTGGGGCGCCTAATTCGCAATCGTTCGCTGTTCATTGTCCCGCTTGACGCTCACGGAATGAATCGTGCGTTGTATTGCAAGGCCTCAGGTAAAGCAGGCGTCGTGTGTTGGAGGGAGTGTGAAAACAACTTTAATTATTTTCAAAGCAGGAGGAAAAGGGAGTAAGTGTTCATATCTCGATCGAGAGTTTTCCGGGAATCCCCCGCCCTTCGATATTTCAAGGCTCAGAGATGGGCCAAGAATCAACTCCTATCTGCTCTCAACCTTCACCGTTCCTCAACATCAGATCTGAACAGTTGTTAGGGAAGATTAATCCATTCGATTAATAGTCTACACCACGACAGACCATTCGTTCATCAATTTTCAATTCTTGGTCGAATGAGATGAAACTTTTCACGCACACATAGAGCTCGGCCAAGATCACCCTCCCAGATATCCGGCAAATGTAAAACTTCATTTCTACATTCGACTTTTGTGTTTCTTGCCACCACCTCCACACCCCCAACATCGCAGAGTGCGCATGTACCGTGCGGCTTCTCCTTTTTCATATCAAACATTGGGATCATCATAGTTTCTACGTGTCTCTACCATTGGGTCAATGTCGACTTCCAGTATTGGCGGAGTGTGCTTTGGGCACCGGAACACTTCAAAGGTGCTCGTTTAGAGAAAAAACATTGCCACTGACCATATGAGCCATTTCCTGGCCCTTTTCTGCGAGGTTGTGTCCGGCCACCTACCAGGGACACCTTTGACACAACGCGAAGGATGGCGCCTTCCAATTATCTTGGCTGCCTCTTGCAGGTACCTTTTCCATCCCCAACGCTGTAGCTTGCCTTCTGACGTTTGGGATGTTCAAAATGATCCAATGGCCACGCTAGGATCTTTTGTGCCAGCCAGACTTTTGTCACCTTCAACTTAACAACTTAACAAGAGCACAGGTGTACTCTTTCCATGACCACATAGACTCCTTATGCATGCGCTACTTACGTCCCATAAGATGGGGTAAGCTGCTGGAGCCTTCACCGTCTTTCTCGAGCCCATGTGGATGATATAAGACCTTGTCCACCTTTGTAGTACCTCGAGCTGACTTGCGAGATTTGTAAATTTCGCGTCTCGTGCTTGGACCCTCTTCGTTAACATGCTTCATATGTACTTCACCTATACAATTACTCTTACATACACCTTCCTTATCTACAATTCCTTTCTTTGCCTCCCGTCGCTTCCCTTTATTTTACAATTCCTTCCTTTTCCGTCGCTTCCCTTCATACAATTTCTTCCTCATTCCACGACCTCGGCGTTAGACCGAGGATCTTTTTTCATGCGGTTAGTTGGTACTTGGCAATCCCTTCTTGTTGACTGGGTATTGAGGTCTTCATCAGCCGTCGAAAACCTCGGGATCTCAACCCCAAGTATACAATAGGTCGTTGCCTGAGTCCAGCAGCACCCTTTGGTACTACCTCAACTGCGTAGATATCGAGAAAGTGCATCTTATGGGTGGTAAGTAAAATATACCCCCTTTATTAACAGGTGCAGAGGTCGAGGTTCGTACGGATCGCAGCTTGATCTAATCACGTATTTTTAGCGATTGGATGACGAGACATTGTGTGATATTATTACTGCTGCTCCGTCCGGGTAGGCCGACCGTTCAGAAGTAAGCGAATAACAGCTTCAGAAACTCATTGTAACTATTAATATTCGTTTGCGGTTTAACATCACATCCCTCGTTCTGCGTCGCATGATAGCTGGCGAGTCCTCATACTACTGTAGCCATTCCCGAGGATGTAAGAAATATGGGTTAATTTTCGTTCGATATTACAGGTGCAATGCCCTTTGACCAACTTGGTTTCATGTATGTATGAAGAAGGCTCGATTGCTCTCACCATGTCCGTTGACAGAGGAGACTTCGTTTGATTCATCTGTCTCCGGTGCATCCATTTGTTTCCACTCCCTCAGCAACTCCCACAATCGAAAGGTCTATCCTTCATTCCATACCATTTAATATCATCGACTACCAAGGATTGGAGGTGCTGGATGACATGTACGAAGGAGAGATCATGGAGACTGCATTCGGCAAGATGCAAAGTCTGAAGTTTGACGCCGCGGCTGGATCGAGTCTGAAGCATACTGCCCAAGGCCTCGAGGTGATCCTCGCAAAACTTCCCCTCTGCAATGGTCAAACTTTCAAGGCAGGGGAAGGCGATTTTGGAATTGTTCAAGGGGAGTTCAGATTCACTCTGAACATTGCTCGAGTCCTGGTGCTCCCGATCCTCATCCTGAGGGATACTCCTCCCAAGAGCATACACGAGGTCAAGGTTGGAAATATGGGTGGTGATGGTTGTGACGGATTCCAAGCCTCCAAAGAGATAGAGCGACACTTTCGGCAAAGATGTGGGTTGCCCAATTTCCAGGGAATGTAACTTTGTAAGTGGAAGGTCCCGGAAGACTTGACAAATAAGGATGCTAGTCGTAGAACCGGATGCACTAAATTGGCGTGGAACCTCGAGCGTGGTGCATCCTATGGAATCATCTGCCCATAGTTCCACTTTATACACACTTTCTCGGCTAGTGACACGAAGCCGGTGAACTTCTGAAAAGTGATTTCCAATCACAGAAACGAGGGAACGTATGCTTTTGGTGTCAGATGAGGATCCCTCCAAGTTGCCCGTGAATTCATGGCCCAATTCTATGCATGCGGTCCTTGGATGGTCCACCCGCAAATATGCTTCATGCAAGCCGTGAAGAGTCGACCGAATTTCGAGGTATTGAAGGCGAGAGAACAAGACAGTCTCGTCAGTGGGATGGTCTTCGTCATCAACACGAAAGGCGTTCTTTAGGGATAAATGTTCAATATTCGCAGCCGATTTTAAGGTGTCCAGGAGTTGATGCAGGTCAGGTCCGTAATTTCCATCTATATCCTCTAGGCAAAGCAGTGTGAGCCCTGAAAGGGCCCCAAATGTAGATGGAATCATCCATCCCTTCAGGGAAACGTTGCGTAGGTTTGGTAGTGCATTATGAAATGCGTTAGACACATATAAAACACCTTTACCAGCCCACTCAGGCGAGCTCAATGTCAACGATTCTAGAAGTGGTGCATGCCCTGTGTACCGGTCAATACAGTTCCATACGTCCTGCTTGCCTATAAGGTTGAGTTCGTAAGCCCGATACAGGTGGCAGAATCCCTCTTTTAACTGTTCTTTGGACGGCATACCGCGGCAATAAATAGAGAGCGCTAGTCCTTTGCATCGTGGTATCATGGTGGACATGTACTCTGAGCCTTTTTGCACATTAAGTCTGGTCCAGAGTCGAGGACAGTCGAGAGCTGCCCGTCGCCAATAAGAACAGACAAAGGAGACCTTGATCCAAAGTGTTACGTTGGAGGGAGACATGTGGCGTAACCACTCAAACACTTTGGCTAATGTTTCCTGGGGAAGGCGAGAAGGTAGGGTGAGTGTATTGTGGCGGGATTCCAGCGAAACAATAGATCTTTCAAGCAATTTGATATCTCGCGCGATCTGGGTGTACAGTTCTCCTTTGACTGCATCACTACTGTATGCGGAGGCTTCTAGGCCTGTACTGAGTAGTGGAATCAATTCTGCACATTATATGATGAAGAATCGGTATTGATCAGTTAGATTGTGGACTACTGACCATGGGTCATGAGTGCTAAATGAATCGGTCGTCACTACGGTTGACAATTACGGGTGAATAATTTTGCTGATTATGTTCGATTGGACTTGAGAAGTGCGATGGACAATGAGAAAAGGCGTGGCAAACGTGATATAGATGCAGTCTCCTAAAACAGACCTTATGTAACTGATGAAAAGTTGATCAGTTAGAAAAAAGCCACCCTTAACCTCATGATAACAGTCGCCATAATATTGCTCCATCAAATAATCATGGCTCACCTGACAAATGTCACAGTGGGAAAGCTCCTCGCGAATGATCGTCTTTCCATTCGCGTCTGCTCTGGTGGCTGTTTGCCCTCCCTCGCAGGGTCCGTGCGAAAGAGCTACCGACGTACTATGTATGTTGTGGGAAACAGCCTTGCTCTACCTTCATCTCATGGACATGTTATGGAGAGTTACGTAGGACGTAGAGTACAAGGTGGTGTACGGTCAAGAGGCCGATGGTTATAGGAATCCATATTACGGACAGGATTGAGCATGACATCATTTGCATTATGGATAGTGTGTTGGATTTGGTTTATGAATCACCCGACTGACGAGAAACTGCCTATCCTATATATTGGACCCAATCCATTTTGTCCCTCAACGGGACAGCTACCCTTGTGAATGGCCCACAAGATGTATCCCCGATGAATATTCGGCTTCACTTTCTGTTATGTGACAATTTGTTGTTAGCCACACTTATTGTTTGCAGTTTTGTTGGACCTACAGACAAAGGCTCAGATAATGATCGCGAGGAGTCCAGTACAAACAAACCATGTTTTCGAAGAAATGCTCAACCATTGATCTCCTTGTGTTATTGTGGCGTTGTAGTACTTTCTCAATGATATGAGACTACGAATTGTCAGATAACAAGTACAAGTAGTTAAAAAATACAACAGAGAGAGGAAAGTTAAGTATTGCGCTTGGGTTTTTATCATGCTAGCCGTAATTGGTTACTAGTCACCATGGTTGAGAGGAAAGCGTCAATACAAATTGGCCTTCATCATTATCGGAACCAAGTTGCCTATACTAAAGCGTTGAGTTGACAATTTCGAGTCGATCTTGATCTTCCCCTACAGCATATAGTCCCAATTTGTAAGGCAGCTCAACTGTTCACCAAAATCCTGAGGAATCAACTCAACCTGAATGACCATGATTGTATGCCAAAGAGCATCCGAACAACCTTGCGCATAGATCGGGAGAAGGATGCCATTGTCGATCTGCTAAAGCTTTTAGTCGTTTGCTCCCTTTCAAACTAAGTTTCAACGGCATGTGTTGCAAACGAACAACGCTTCGTATTATTTCCAAAAGGTATCAAACAGGCTAGAACCCTTCCGGTACGGGGATATGGAACCCCGAGCTGCCGCGCGATATCACGAATTCAATAAATGAAAGACGGCAATGTTAGCCTTTACACCGTACCGGATGATGCCGACCGTATCGGTCCAGTTACAATTGTGGAGGTCAGAAAGCGATGGAGAGGAACTATTAGACAGTGAGCGGTAACACCCACGAGAAGATATCGAGGAAGTGATGATAATCAAATATGTATCCCCAACAGCTCATTAGGTACTAGGCTGCTCTTCATTGACGTTGGAGAACATTCAAGGCTCTGGAGATAAAAAGGTTTATAATTGGGTCAAGGATGAGTCGACGAGAATCATGAGAGCTGATGCCTACTATCAGAATATTATTTAAGCTGTCATTTTTTAGACCAGAGACAAGAGCTGAATGTTTGCCGTATCGTAATATCAGTTTATAGGAAGCTTTCAGAACTCTGGAGTAGTCATGGTTGTTCGATTGTGCGGTGACATCTGGATCACCATTTGGAATTTCGCTCGACTCTACATCGTAATTTGATCTGTCAGTATGTCTGTGCAAATCAATCTGACCTGTATCGGATGGTTCGGAATTGACGCTTTTCCCAGCGAGATTTTGGGGCACCTGCATCTGTTAAACTCGTCCTATTGGTTTGTTCCTTAAAAATAGAATTCAACACAAGACTTTGTAGACAGCGCCAGACGTACAAGGTGACAACGCAATAGATGAGGGCCAAGGAATATACAAGGGAAGCGAACCTACTTCGTAATCATGGAATCCTCAAGTCTTCGAGCCTTCGACAAGACACATAAGAGTAGTACAGATATTCTAGAGCTAAAACCTCTGCTAAGGGAATCGATAGACGGGCGTCCGATTTGTGATTTAGCCAGTACAGACCGTGGGGCTTGTACACGTTGGTTATTGAGCGCTCCGTAAGGTCCCCACAACCACCACTCCTGCTGCGTTATCGCTGGCGGATCACGCAGACGACCTTATTTTTAAAAGAAAGGCTTGTTTTCATGTTCTTGGAATTTTTTGCTTGCCTGAAAAGCAGCAATAGGTTTGGATACACAGATGGTGGCGGCCAGGATCACTGAAGCCGATTATATCTGCGGCTCGACATAGGACACCGGGTTCTGCATCGAGTGCGGAAAATGCTGTCGGTGATGCGAGAGGAAGTTCCCGAGGAGTGGAGGTCTTGAGCATCCAATCCTTGAGGCCACTCCCACTTGCTGAGCTCAGGAGTGGATGGCGGGGATGATCGGTGTAGTGGGTGATTGCATGAAGGGGGATCTAGACCAGAAAGGGAGGAGATGATGGGAAGGGATGAGATGCAGGTCGAGATCAAGCGAAAAGCGAATGGGAACGAGAATGTGATGAGGAGCGGGCTGAAGAGACCGAGTCCATGGAGGAACTCCAACTTCCGCCTTCACTGCATTCTTCTTTTTGCCTTCACCTGAGTAGAAACCCAAACACATGACACCACCTCACCCAAACCAGTCGTAGAAGACGTAGTCACCGGCCTTTGCTCACAGGGTTGACAAACGATATGTAGGGCAGGCTTTGAAGGGGAGACATTTTCAAGGAATTATTCATGTCGCTCTGTAAAGGGGTGTTTGATATGGGCCATGGGCTCTGACTTGCTAACAAGAATCAGTTGTATCCCAATCCGCATGTATATACAACCGAGCGTAAGGCTTCCTGGATATCCACCCATGTCGCTGGAACCAGAGCTCTATTCCCTCCAATTAGGCCCCCTACCTTTCACCTGGACGCTCTCGAATTCCATTACCTGCACCTGTAGCCCCTACCCCACGCCTCAGCTAATACCAGTAAAAGAATCAAGACCAGCTCCGCGCGCCCAGATTACTGCCCCAGCTGAGACGGGATTGACGCTGCAGCAGTATCTGTTGCACCGGCAGAGGAGGAGGAGACACAGGTGAAGAGGAAGGCTCGGGAGAGGGTTGAACGGGTTCAACATGGAGGAGGCTGAGGAGAGGAGAGAGAGAGAGGAAAGAGAGAGGGAGGAGGAATGATGGTGAAGGGAGCAGGGGGGGAGGAAGGAGGGGGGGAGGAAGGAGGGGGGAAGGAAGGAGGGGGGGAGGCCGACGAGGATTGTGGTGAGGAGAATCGTAATGGAGGAGAAGTTGTTAAGATGAGTTTGGATGACATGACTAGCTCCTCGTGACATGACACGACCGACCGAAGTAAGGCTCCAACCATTTAGTTTTCATTTATGACTTCGGTAAACTAAACGGAAACTGTAAACAAATGGTAAACAACCGTTTAAAAACTGTTTATTCGTAGACCATAAAAATGCGTTCACAAGGGGTAAGTACAGGTGTAAAATGGTAAACAACCGTTTAAAAACTGTTTATTCGTAGACCATAAAAATGCGTTCACAAGGGGTAAGTACAGGTGTAAAGTAACTATTTAAAGTGGCCAAGGATTAACTGGGCCATATTTATGAAGCCCCTCCCTAATCCAACACTTCCCTCCATAATGGTTGCCGCCTTGAGTGAGGAGCAAAGTTCTGCACATAAATGGCGTGACTTTGAGAACAACCATTCTATGGAGACGCTATGTGTGGTACGCCCTTTCTTCACTCGCTCTCCCTCGCTCCCTTCCTATCAACTTCTATCGATCCACTATCTATAACCCTCTATTTCATATTTCAGCGCATATTAACCAACCATCGCATACCTCTAGTGCCAGCATTGATCCAAAAGATGCCTCCCTTACCCTTCAACAATATTGTACACACCCTCACAAACGTCATCGGCACCATGCCACTCTTGGAATATTGGAATTGCGTAGACGGCGTGGTTATGGATACATACGACTTAGAGCCAGGTCCCCGACACCGTTGCATCCTTGATACGGCATGAAGGGGCGTCATATGAACACATGCGCGCGGCATGAGAAGGGATGAAGCAGAACTCGACATCCTGAGTTACAGCACATTTTCGCACTGAAAAAACATTTTCTCCTCGTTTGATTATCAGTGATGTACGTGCAAGGCATATCAAAAGTTCAGATTGATGTACACTACCATCAACATCAAATGCAATATCGTCACACCAACCCCACATACGCCTATCATGTCTGATGCCGAGTTTAATTGGCGTATCTGAGGACCATCCCGACCCTGAACAACACTAAGCACCTGATGTACATCCATCGTCTTCCTCCCAAGTGGGCGTGCTAGGCTTGTAGACAATCAAGAGGCCGTCCAGTACATCGATTATTTGTTTCATCACTTTCTATGCACAGACGAGATCTTTAAGTTATTATCCTGGCCTTTCAACCACCATGACCTTGTTCACTGGTGGGGTGCCACATGAATCCCCGGTCATATTATAAAGGATTCCCAGTAGATTCCAATACACAATCATGCAATTGCTTTTTAGAGCCAGATCCTGCTTTGCTCAAAGCCGGATGAGATTGAATGGGGCCGTACAAGGCTGTGCGCCGCTTTGCACCTTGCAAAAGTGTCACCAATTGCACTGCACCGCCTTCAGTTACTAATAGCTGCGCCTCTATACTTCCAGACTGCCGGCACACGTGTCTCCCAATGGATAGGCGCCGTGTTAAAATGCTGACATGAGGTTACCAGCTCTTTTTGGTATGTGCGTAGTGTTAGAACATATTCAAAGCTGTGCCCCGAAATGCGTGTCACAATTACTCCAGCTGAGTGAGAACCCTCAGCTGTATTTAACCTCTCTTAACGGCGGCAGTTCGGGTATAATTAGTGTACCGACAACGTCTTACCGCCAACCACAAATGCCCGGAAAGCAAGTCCATTTCTCAAAGACAAACATCATACATTCTCCTCCAACACCTGAAACACCTGATTTATCTCTTTCTTCCTTCTCACCAGAATCTTATAGCTCGCCGCACACCGCTCCATTCTACTCAAGCACACTCCCAGGCCCGTTTCCTTACTTTGTCCCCTTTCATCCCCTACAACCAATCCAAAAAGTTACTCATATTCACCCATTTCTCAACTTCTCGCCCTCTCCATTCCTCAACTTTGATCTTAGGGATTCATCTCGACAATAACGTCACACCACAAAGAATCCCTCAGCGTACATTGGCTGAATTTGCGACACAACTTCCCCTCTCTTCTCTCACCATCGTCGCACCTCAATTGCCGTGGTCCGTGACTGTGTACCCCTCCAATTCATCTCTTCATCACTATGTCACGGTCATGAATGTGCTCGAGGAGCTATATCACGCTCTCCGCTGGATGATCTCACGCCAGGACTTCAATGCCTTGCCAAGCGACAAAGATCGGCGGTCAGTTTCTGTGACGTATGAAAGGCGCTACCATAGACTGAGGGGCTTAAGAGAGTACTACGGTGAGAAGAAAAGGGGTGTTCTCCGCATTGACTTCTTGATGAAGCGAGCAAGGTTCTTAGGGCTCTCCTCAACCCCCAATGAGTCCAACGTTTGGGTGCTTCACTCGGGATAAAGACGGTGGGGCATTTAGGTTTTTGTTCTGAACTATATACCTTGGACATTTGTATGAATCCAATGAACTCATCAAAGGCCAAACAACACCTTACCTTACATACCTATCTTTTAATCTTGTGGCTTTTTGTCCTTCAACTGGCCATTTAGACGTTTCGATGTATGAATAATGTTTTTCATTTATAGCTCTCGAACCCTAAGTATACATGTGAAAGATACAACGAGCCACCCTTCGTTTGATTAAGGGAAGGTCATCAGCTGAAATGCATTGCTGCATACTATGTCTGAGCCAAAGTGCTAGGGATGATGCCCTGTCCAGGCAAGATTTTGCGATATGCCGAAACAGCGAAACCTTTCAGCATAATCTTGCCATCACTTTCATATAATATCCTGTCCTCTGAATAAGGACGACAGATGCTTGCTTGGATCCCCTAATTCAAAGTTAAGGTTCGTCATGTGCAATATCTCCCTCCTTCATGAAGCATGCATGTGAAGAAAAGCCAACATATCGACACTTTGCAAAATTTGTCTTGAGCTAAGGCCTGTTATGACCTGGAAACTCTTACCAGCTATACAGTAGAGGACCTTTCCATGAACGATTGCCCATTGAGGTTTAGAGTACATAAAACAGAACACATACCAGTATCTATTGGGATATCGCTCGTCTAAAATAGGCCCTGGCAATGTGTTCGCTTGGACTGGGGAGTAAGCGATCATATCTCATTCCAGTGATATAAAAGTATGCAAAGTATGAAGTGGGTAAGAATATAGTGCAGGTAGGATTGGGGGTCCTATAGCAGTTTTGTGTCCCCATAGCTCTCCTCGATGGGCCGGCCAGGCAGGGACTACATTCTTACTTATTTTCGACAAACTTGTTGTAATATCCTGGTTTTCTAGTCGAATTTATTCGTACACATACGGTTCCTAGACAGATACATTACTTAGTCCAATGCATACTCATCGCAGATATTATCTATCTTGCATGTATCCATCTCTCGCTATTTCTCTGGCACGTATGTATGTAATATGTAATATGATGATGCCCGGGGGCGTCCATTCAGTGGCCTGCCGAATGGCAAGACACGCCAAAGTTCACCGACCTAGGCTGGGTTCGATAGAAGATGGCTTCATCTTGAGGCTTCTTACAGGTATCCGCTCCGCCGATTAAATATTATAACTAGATGATAGCCACCATTCCCTCCTTTCACCCTATGTCTCCTCTTAGAGGCTATACACAAACCACGCCGATCTATCCCCCAACCCCCTCTCTTCGTCCTCCCTTCTCCCGATCGCCTTCCTCCGCTCCTCCTTCCTCTTATTGTGCCAATACAAATACCCATTATTCATCCCCGTTACAAGCACAATAACCACCGAGGACACCAAAAGCGTGATAGTTGCGGTCCTGAACTCTGGTGGAGGCGAAATCGTCCCAAATAGCCAGGTCGCGACAATGCCGCCGCAGTTGCTGAGCCCTATGCCAAGGGCGATGGAGGTGGCCCGCCGGGTATAAGGGGCGAAGTTGTTCGCGGCCCAGGTGGATACGGTTGGGCTTATGTTATACGCGCCTGAGATACTCAGAAAGAGGGAGGCGTATTTGACGTGGAGGGAGGACGAGCCTACGAGACACGAGTTAGTGAGACGAGACACGGCAGATACGAGGACGAACCGAAGAACATGCCGAAGCCAACAGTTGCAACTACGCCTGCAAATGCCGTCACGAACCCTCGGGCACCATAGCGGTCGGAGAAGTGCGCTCCTATCATGGTGACTATGTGGTGAAAAGAGTGAGATTCGAATAGTCCTCGCCTTAGAATGCGTGGAGAAGACATACGAACAAAGGCTACAGCGAACGGGGGCACACTGTACAATTGGGCATATGCTGCGCTGTATCCTAGCCCGTGGACAATAGAGGGTGTGAAACTAAGTAGATATCATGATTGATCAGAAGCTGAAGCAAAAGAGAAGGATAGGAACGAAAACTTACTACGCAAGCCCATAAATCTGTACACCTATACACACAATAATCAAAAATCCCTCTTTAATAACGAATTTGCGAAAGCGATGGTGAACAGTGAACACACACCATTCAAGAAAAACAGCACCGCAAGCATCCACATCTGCGGTGCTGCAAACACCCTTCCCACCTGCTCCCATTTAAACCTCTCCTCTCCCTCCTCATCCCCATCCTTCTTCTCCTCCTTCCCTTCTCCCTCCAGAACCATCCTCACCACCCACTTCCTCTCCCCTTCACTCAACCACCTTGCGTCTTCAGGATTCCTAGGCAAGGCCCAGAACGCAAAGATCCCAAATAAGACAGTAAATAGCCCTTCGAGTATGAATATCCACGCCCAACCTGGGTGGTTGGCGACGCCGTCGAGATTGATGATACCATACGCAAGGAGGGAGGAAAAGGCACCAGAGAGGGAGGCAGTAGAAAAGAAGGCTGATATGCGTCGTTGGAGTTGATGTCGTGGGTACCAGAAGGAGAGGTAGAGGACAAGGCCAGGGTATACGCCGCCTTTTGATGAGGTGGGGTTTGAGCCGATGTGCAAACGTTTCTGTGTAAAGAATACTAAGAGCACGGACCTTCGAAGAGTCCTAGGAAGAACCGGCACACAAGTAGGCCGGAGTAGGACTTGACTGTGCCTGTGTACAGTGCGGGGAAGAAGAATCAGATGGAGGTTCGAGTGAAGGGAGGAGGAATGAACTGACCCTGGAGAGTAGTGACAACACCCCACAGTGTAAGTATTGTTGGGAGAAGGAGGTTCGGTCCTAACGCCTACATACAACCCTTGTCAATACCTATCGCAACATATCGCAAAATCTCAGCGAAACGAACCTTCAAAACCAAGTTCGATGGAATCTCAATGATGATGTATGGTATGAACGTGACGGTAAGCGCAATGCAGTATTGGTAGTTTGATAGCCCAAGATCGGCCTGCAGGCCCGCGACGCGTGCGTTGGCGAGGTTCGTGCGATCCTATTTAAGCACAGCCTCTGTTGGAATATGATAAGGGTGAAAGTAGGAGAGCGCGCACCAGGAATGACAAGAGGTAAAACATGGCTACAACGGGGATGATGTGTATGTCTATGCGGCGCCATACTTTGCTGTGCGCATTCGTGTCAAGCGAGAGGCCGCCAGCGGAATTGACGGTTTGGCTGAGGGTAAGGACGTCCACCGAAATCTTCTCGGATTGTATTGATGCGGGGGATGAGGGCGAGACGGTGTAGCAGGAGCTCGAGAAGGCGGGAGAGACATGTGAGGTGATGTCCATCTCTGGATCTGTCATCCTGCCACGCAGTGCGATGATGAGGGAAGAAGGAATCCGAAGAAGAGGCAGGAAGGAGGTCCTTGAAGCGTCATAGGAAACATAGGCCGTAGTATTTATGGCTAATTTTTCACGTTCACGTTCCTCGGGTCCTTTCTTTGCAGGTGGTGACAGGGAAAATGCTCAGGGGCCGACGATGCTTGGCATGGAGGATGATTCCCGGACGGATGTGCCACAGCATATTAAGGATGAATTTCTACATGCATTTGAGATATAAACCGGGCAGGGAGGTGGGAACCGAGGCATACATACAGGCAGACATGGATATCTCCTCAAATGCACAGAAGGTATGCATGCAGAATGGAATATCCGTGTGGCGCCTCGTTACCCACACCACGGCAGATGGCGGAGCACGCGTACAACTGACGTCCATTCCATCGAGATGGAAAAGGGAACTGAACTTTGATGGAGACTGGTGCTTTTGATGCCGAGAAGTACATAGTTATCTAATCGAGATCTAATCAGAAGCGTACAGAGGGGTGGCTCTACAAAACCACACAGATAGAGAGTTGATCCTTTCTCCTACCACATCTCCCCAGATGTCGATTATCCCTTGAACGGCGGCACCCGCATCTGCGCACTAGATGGATAGAGATAAGGGAAGGGCTCGAAGTTGCCACTCCCACCTCGCCATTTCAGCATCGGACGCCACCAACGCCTTATCATATGCTAGCGGGTTCAACGACTTGAACCGCCTCATACCATATGCATTTCTAGATTTTTGGTTCAGTACATCCTCGTTGGGGTGTCCTTGGGATTATATACAACGTCCAAGGAGTGTTAGGCATGCGATTGGAAGTTGAAGCCCTGATTTTACCATGAAGACGTGATCTACTTCTGTCGAGAATATTAGCATCTCCTTCAGCGCTATTTCCAACCCAACTTGTGTCGTCATTGCTCAGCCGTTTACGGGTACACATTGGCATCCATTCGTCCTCCCCACTACCTCTGGCAGTCCCACGGACCCTCGTGCTCATAATTCTCCTTCTCACCGCATTCTCCATCACTCTCCTGACAGAGGCTCAGACAAAGCTATAAAGAAAGTACCTGATTTTCGGTATCTGCAGCGGACGTTCTCCTAAGCACACACATCTTACATGGTCGGTATATCGATATTCCGGCGCCGCCCTTTACTTTGGCAGTGCTCAATCGAAGCATGCGCTTCCGCTGGCCAGGATTCAGAGGACTTCTTTATCTTTACTTATATCGTTGAAAGACTACTCTGTATATTTAAATTATATTCTAGTATCCTGAGCGTCATAATACCCCCTGAGCTCATTGTTTATAGCATCAATTTGATTTTCCGATCTCTCACTGGAAGTGGAACTTTCTGAACTCTTGTCATCTTCATAATCCGAATACGTACTATCTCCCTCCTATTGATATTTAGATGGCTATTGTGAATTAATAGATTTGAAAGTACAGCCTGACTGGTTTGAGTAGGCTAGGACATTCGATCCATCATAATCAAACTTGGAAATAATTCTCTAAGTTGCCTTTGATTTGACCTCAGGATGCTTCATGGAACGGAACTTGTAACAGATGGTAAGTCTGAGACGCACTAAGAAGCTCTGTCATCTAAACGGGTCTTGTGAAAGTGATTTGCTAGAATGTTCCTATCTGAGCAAAAAATAAGAAAAAATGCGAGTGCCTGCTCTAGTACCTGGAACCAGTGGTTTACCTTTATTACGCAGCCTTCTGAAGGCATTAATGCAGATAAACCAGCCTGACTTGTATGTTCATTGGTGAATAATAAAAAGTGGCGATCTATGAGAAAAAGAGGTGATCATGAGGAGAACGTTTAGATACTAATTTACAAGATATTAGTCAACTGCGCATTCATTGGGCTCAGAGGACGTTCAATATACGACGTGTGACACAGTGTCCTCATACAAGGGCTAACTGTTACCGATGGCTGGACCTCTCCGGCACGATTGGCGCCGACATATCCTTATGTCGACATCCACATGTTCCCTTCCTATTAAGTTGGTGAATGCTTGATGCAACCTGACATCAAGCTTCCAGAAGTTGTGAGCATATCCCACATAATAAGTAGCTGTAAGCAACAATTGACTGAAAGGTGTATACCTAGGATTCATGAGGACCGCATCAGCACGACACAGTAGAGTATGCAGATGGGGGGTATCAGGGGCCGCCATCTTGAGCTTTATTGTAAGTGATATGAGGGCGCGTGGGATGAACGGATCGCCGCATTCAAGAAGGAATAGGACGAGGAGTAGATCGAGTATTAAATTGCCCTCGCTTGAGATGGGATGGCAACATACTGTTTGTAAGGCGGGAAAGTCCATTTCACTGAGAATTAATTTCCTATCAGATGGAATCCTCAAGGATAAACGAATAAAAACTCACCCATTAGGTCGTGATGAACCTCGGTTTCATGTATCTTAAGATTCACAAGAGATGCTTGTGCACCACGAAGCAGTTGAAGGAGGATCGTGAATGGCATCTCCCAGGCGGAGAGCTTTTTGAATGGATGTCCCTAAGTAGGAGATGCTGGTATCAAATGTGCGACATAAATCGGATTGTCAACGTCGTTTTCATCAAGCCGACATGCTATATGATTGCTCGACACGAGATGTGAAGCAGCAGAGGTTATCTTCGTCTGATACTCGCTTCTTGGATATAAACTCTCGATCGAGAGGGCCTTCAGGCGATAGCTGCGATAGGTAGGTCTCTGACACCTCTGAGCTTCAGCACGGTGAGGCTTTCGAAGCGCGTTAACATGGCCGCCTGGGGCCTGGGTAATTATAGGAAGTTGGGCAAAGGAGTAACCATGGGCTATCAGGGAGAATTCAGTGACACCCAGTAGATTTACCAAGAACAACGCGAATTCTCTAGCGGCTCCAAGAGTGCTTAAATATTCTAGAGATATTTCCTCATTGTGGTATATGATGAAGTTACGACCGTTTGTCGAAAGGTGAGGAGCGTCAGCGAATCTGGCATCTCATTTGGTGCAGTCAGACCCAGCTCTAAGATTCAACTTTCAGAATAAGCGCCTCTGCACGTGTGGAACGTGTTCCCGGGCAACGAGCGCACAGGCTCGCAGTTCTTGTTGTAACTGTCTACCACCCTGACAAAGGATGTCGATGATGTTGAAACGAATGTCGGGTGGAAGTGATGGTTTCTTCATCGAGTGAACTCAGTGTTTGCGTTGCGACCGAAAACTCAGAGATGGTCAACTATGGCGATGAGAGGAGCCACTCATCCGCCATGTTTTGCATGTGACGAAGAAATATATAGGAGCATCCCACGCCCATTAATGAAGTGTTTTGTCTCGTGGATATCAGGTAACCTGGGTGGCAAGTATCAACGACAGGTGGTACTGACAGTCTTCTCAAACTATTCCCTGACCTACTGTCCCAGATGACCTCCGCATTGAACGCCAAGAGTGAAGCGATCGAATGGGCGC
Source organism: Tephrocybe sp. NHM501043 (assembly GCA_018855915.1). Classification (NCBI taxonomy): domain Eukaryota; kingdom Fungi; phylum Basidiomycota; class Agaricomycetes; order Agaricales; family Lyophyllaceae; genus Tephrocybe; species Tephrocybe sp. NHM501043. The sequence goes on from JABCKO010000033.1 coordinate 22,078, forward strand.
CACAGGTGATCAAGTACAAGGAGGGCACTAACGGCATACCACTGCATTCGTTGTCATCAGATAGTCTGACACGCCCGTCCCAGGAGCCAGTGGGGCATCTGGCTGATGAGGAATGAAGAGCCAATTTCTGCAGTGAGAGAACGATGTCCTCAAAAATGAATATGTGATTTAGCGCTGTGATTTTACACTGTTTGTAAGCCTCACGGCACACTTATTGTTACGCACTGCAAACCCATTGACATCCACTGCACGCCCACTGCACGCCCACTGCATCGCACTGCATGATTGATCAGCGCCACGGAGAGCTATTTTAATCATTTTCTATGACTAAATTCGTCACTTCACGTCGTCGATTGTTGTCGATCATTCTAAGTGAAAATTTTGCGTGGGGCACCTTGCTACTGCCCGCTACCCATGGTATCGGTAAGTGAGAACACAGTCTTTGTTAAATGGTCATTCTCATATAGTGATCCTAAATATTATACTCAAAACACCCAGAACAAATTGTTGCATATATGATGCCGCCACAAACATCGTCACCTATGCCAAATTAATTTCAATTATCATGGACGTTCTATCCATCAGCGTGCTCCAAGCGCCTACGCTCTTCCAGGCCAGAGTCACCCTCCGTTTATGCAACTGCTACCACAAGGGCCACAACTTGTTCCAACACCTCAATCTTTCTCCGTTCCGCATGCAACTACAGCCCTTCTTGGGCCACCTGCACCTGTATCAGCCTCTTTTATGCCAGTATCTGATGTCGTTGTACCCCTTCCTGCATCATCTAATGCTCCACCACTCGTTCCAGCTTACTCGACCACTCTTGGTATTCCTGTTCCTATAGCGCGAACCAGCAGACACGCCACTATCCCAAATTCATCTCCTGCACTGCCCATTCTCAAGAATGATACTGTTCCTCCCAATGCTCCAACCCAACCAACTTTTGTTGTAAAAGAGCCTGTTGATGAACTAAAAAACTCTTTGTATGACAAATGTGATGGATACCCGAGTGTAACGACAAACAGGACCTTTACATGGGAAGGAAGCGCATCATGACACTGTGGTTCCATATGCTGGATACCTCTCTCTCATTGAACGAGCTCAAGTTGCAAACTGGTTTGAACAGCACATCTGCTGTCAAAAGAAAGGACTTCGAAAGGACTGTGTGGGTCTTCTGCCCAATGCCCATGTATTGACTCTCTTTATAGCAAGCCGCGTCCCCAGAGCCCAAGAACCAACATCCAGATGAAAATTCTCTCCTTGCACGGTCATGGGCCATACAGTACTCTGAAACTGCTCATGCTTCAGAACATTTTGATGTTGACGTTTCATGGATTGAGATGTTGGAGGAGGAAATGTTTGAGAATTGAAAACAAGCAGGAATTGCAGGAAATTGGCAATGGGGCTTGGATTCTGGAGATTATCAATCTCGCTGGTGTCCCTATATTGAGACTCCTCCAACTTGGAACGTCGGAGATCGTGAGGACTGTGACAATGAAGCCGAAACTCAGGTACGCCCTCGAAGTTCAAGGACATTTAATTTCTTCATTGAACATGGGTACAGCGTGGATGGCGCTACATAACAGTAGAAACGCCCCCTCCTAGCATCCCACTTACGAACACAAACCTCGACCAAGGCCTCGATTGAAAAAGAAGGGTAATAGTATGGTGCATCTTAATTATAGCTTCTGGATTGATACTTTTGAAATGAACCATTTGCACACTGCACAGAGTTTGCTCCACTGCAGTCACTGCATGGCCACTAGTGTTTTACCGGCTCCGGCTTCAAGCCTGAGCCCGCCCTAGGCCGGCCCCTAGAAGCCAAAGCCATGTCGGGCTTTTGTTACGGCCTGGAAGGGGCTCACGGCCTGGCTTGAAGTTTTAAAAGCCTCAGGCCAGCCAGCCAAAGCCCCGGCTTTGTGATTATTACGATCACATCAGAGTTGATCAAATCATCGAACGTTGACGTTGCAATTTTGCATGCGCTTTTCCCCTGGCCTTTCCCATATCTACCTCAAAACATTCAATACAACTATGTGCATTTCAATCTAACTCTCTATTCACAACATCTATCTTAATAACTCATGTGCTCTTCATGGATAAAAACTGGTCTTGATTAGTCTCGGCAGTCAGCATGCCTCCAGGAATCTTGTCGTCTACCATATTCTTCAGTGTCCCTCCGTCCAATTTATCAAGTGCGCAGCATCTCACAACATACTGTACTGTGAAGAAGTACTTCCTTTGACTGAAGAAGATTTGGTGCAGGCGGACGATGGTGATTCCGAGTGGGAGGACATCAACGAAGCAGGTTGGGACAAGAAACTTGGTATAAATGATGAGGTCAAGTCTGATTATGGGTAATAATATTAGCAGTATTCATTGTACAGGAGATATAACGTATGCAATTTGCTGAAGTGACACTTTGTGAGAGATAAGTCGGTGCTTGGGCCAAAGCCAGGCCAGGCCAAGCCCAAGCTTCCACGTACGGCCTGGCTTGAGGTTATCTCAAGTCCAAGCCCTTGTAAGCCAGGCCGTTGCCCCGGCTTTCAGGCCAAGCCGGAGCCGGAAAAACACTAATGGCCACTGCACAGTCACTGCATGGGTCACTGCGCACGCAAGTGCGCAATCACTGTGCCGCACGGCACAATCACTATGCTGCACGGCTTGATCACTGCAAAGAGTTTGTTCCACCTGCAGTCACTGCATGGCTCACTGCACGCACAAGTGCATGATCACTGTGCCGCACGGCTTGATCACTGTCTGACGTGGCACCTATCTGAGTCTATCCTTGCACCCCACTGCACGGTCACTTTCACGCACTGCTTCAACTTCAAACAAAATTTCTTCATTCATATGTATCTATTACATTGTGTAATTCAGCCCAAAATACATTTAAATGAGTTAAATGATGCTCTTGGTTGTTCCTTCCCAACTACTGTTGCTCACTGCAGAGCACTGCAGCCCACTGCAATGTCACAATCACACACACTGCTGCTCAACCTCCGATCGTCCCATAATGTCGAAACAGAGGTTCCCTATGCATATACTTATGTGACCGGCGGCATGCACAATTATTATATTGAACTGTGCTAAAATAGTGGCGTAGGTGGCATTGCAGCAGCTTAATCACTCAGATGTCACTCACCATCATCCCTCGGCCATCATTTCGGCTCACTGTACGCCACTGCACACTGTACGAAAATCACTGCTTTTTCTGTATGCCCACTCACAGTCACTAGCTAGACCGGGATTTTCATCAATTCCAAGGCCTTGCATTGAGGGGATATTGGGTAATATCACATCTATGCTTTGACGAGCGACTAACGGACTGTGCCAATATTGGCCTGCATCTAAGAGACGATCCATCTTTTGGAGGAGTGATAATTAGCAGGTATTCATACATTCACATTACAACCTGACCGATATCATACCGATTATAAGATATAAAAAATGATCAATACATCTCCCAGGATGTCTCCGATACTGCCTCCTCTTCTTTCAGCCAATGGCGCACCAAACTTCCAAGATGATCCTCCCGAGCTGGGTCATTAAAATCATATTCATCATACCCTGAATATTTAGCTGTTTCCTCATTTCTTTCATGAAGTTCATCACCTGAGGATTGATAAAATCCCGCGACGTTACCCCAATAATGTTCATACGCAAGGTATAGTCGAAATACGTGCGCAAGTAATTTTCCTTGAGGCGATGAGGATGGTCAGGGAGCATAGCCAACTTGGCCTTGAATTCCGGTGTGTCATCTGTCCATTTGCCAAAGAAATAATGTGACGTCCACGTTCACAGCAACTCGGTTGTTCATGAGAAGCTCGGCGACCTTTCTGGTAGTCACGATGCAATCATCTGCCGCCATAAACTGTTCACAAATCAACCCTACGGCATCATCCCAGACGCTCCTTCCAGGCTTACCGACGCTCGTGCTTATCTTGAACTAGCCACTGCTCCAATGGCTCTCTTCCTGATACAGGAACTAAACGACGCCTAAAATAAGCTTCTGTATTTGCATATGTTGTTTAGGACTAATTGACAGCGGACGTTGGTCATACTAGATATCAACCTCTTCATCTGCATAATCGATAACCACACCTGTGTGCCCCAGCCCCCGCTTCTGAGGTTGGCGGAGCTCCTCGAAACAATCCTCCGCCGGGCCATGGGCTTATCTTCTTTAATCTTTTTTATATCAATGGTCGCCGCCAAGACTAGATGATCGCAAAAGTATATTTTTTGAAGGATGGTTACTACGCTATGTCTACGGAAGTTCGAATTTGAAGCAATAAGTTAACGAAGCACCCTATGTGTGCGGGATCAGGCAAAAAAGGGTCGAACCTGCACCAGTGATTTATCTCGTTTCCATTCAAAGCTTTACTGTAGAACTTAGTGGTTTGGAACGTCCATAGAACCAGCTACACTAGATTAGGGTTGATATGAAGGACGAATGAGACAGTACTTTTATGGTGGAGGACGTAATGGAGAAGGAAGGAACAAAATTGAATTTGATCCCCAGATGATAAGAGTCAAAGTAAGTTGCCGGTTAAGTTGCCGCACATGTCAACCATGATACATAAAACTTGTCCCCGATCGGAAACGCGTGAGGTTATCTATTTCAATGTGCATCACTGTGTACTGTTTACACCGACAGCACCGCCGTTGAATGCTCAGGCATAGACAGTGGCAAAACAGCTTGAACAGTAAAGCTTGAAAAGAATGATGGTTCACCCATAATTGCTAGATACGTCGTACAGCCTCCAAGGCCCAACACGTAAGCTGCCTTCTGCTTGGATCCATCAACATCAAGGGCCCCTCGTGCACAATGTATACGCCGTCAATTCTCGGCATCTTTCCAAACCAACTTCCCAGCAACGCCTCTGAGGGTATGCTGCGCGTCTCACCGCCGTGCTGTGAAAGACATTGGGTGGGAGAAGACAAACGAACATGTTGAAGCCTGCGTTTCAGGTCGGGGTATGACTTTTGTCTATCTTTTATCCTTCCTTTCTTCCCCTGTTTTTATACAGGAATACTAATATCTTTTTCCACATTCAGACGCCACAAGTTCCCAACAAAACGGGCACACCTCGATTTTGATGTTTGCTCTTGTACTGCATCCTGGTCATCGATCTTCACCTGCACTCGGAGGTCATAACTCTCCACGATCATGTTGTGCATACCAGCGGCCTCACTTAACGGCTAGGATGACACCGAGTCCCTCTCGAACCCATAGGAATTGATATAGGCTATAAATGAACGTGAATTTTAGTGTTCAGGTTACATGTTGTCTACGAGCTGTATATAAACACGCCCGTGATTTCAAAGCATGGTATGGTATTTAGGGAGGGTATCATTGCTTTGTTATCTGATAAATACACGGTACAAGTTCATGAGGTATATCGCGACACCCGCTCTGTCTATAAGCACTGTCGTCACTTTCCCAATATGTTCCACGCTTGACTACCAGCGTCACATACCTAGCCTGTCCATTCAAATAGGATGCTACCATCAGAAACATCCCACTCTCCATCATCGGCGGATTGCGATTCAAACCATTCCATCTCCTTCTGGCTTGGGATTAATCCTCCACCTTGAACATCAAGAGTGAAATAATCAAATATCCACGGGTGCTCAACAACAAACGGCATTCGCTGCTGCACCATCGACCGCAGGGCACTAACGGACACGCCGCTGCAATCTTTAATGGCCAACGCACAAAGATCGGGGCAGTTCAACCTTTCCCCATCGCCATCGTCATCGTCATCATCAGATAGTCTGACATCGTGATTCATCCGCCCCAGCATATTGAGTACACTGTCGTTGAGGCCGGGACACCTGGACACTGTGATTTCGGATACGACCCATAGAGGGAGCAGTTGCAGAAGTTGGTCCGACAGGTATGGGTCAGTGATATCTTGTAGTTCGAGCTCGTAGCTCAGCGGGAGGTCACTGGGCTGTAGCCCATCCAAGGAGGAGTCGGTAATCGAGAGATATCGCACATGCCTCACATTACACATAATGTTTTTGAGGAGAGTGCTTGGTATACCAGAGAGTTGAATGGCTTCAAAATCGAGCGAGGCGCCATTGGCCATGCGCTGGTAGGTGGATTGGAAGTTGACGTTGGTAAATGACAATAAGGAACCAGGGTCAAGCTTTGCCAATAGTGGGAAGATGTCGTTTAGGATCAAACGAGGGTTTTCGTTCTCGTCGGGATCAGGGTGGTAGTGAGATATATAAAGCTCCTGTAGGACGCGTAACTCAGTGAGTTCTTCAAGCCACCACTTCGCACTTGTCCAAATGTCAACAAGGTTCCATCCATCTATCTCTAGATATCTAACGAGCGGGAATGGGAAGATGGATGGTGTGCGCCCGTCTATGAAGCCCGGGAGGCGCCTGGCTGATGAGGAACGAAGAGACAATCTCTCGAGTGTCAAGGCAACGTCCCCGAAGTCGGTAGCAAGACGGGGAAAGGAGGACGAGAAGTTGACATCAAATTCCAAGGCCGTGCATCGGTGGAGATGGGGTAAGATCGTATTAATGACATGGCTAGCGAGTTCGGACTCCTTTTCCGGCGAGTCAGAAAAGGAGTTTGGGTTCCGCGTGATGACGAAGATGGTCATGGGGAGCGGTTCAGATGACTGAAGCTGAACGTGCGCAAATGGTACGCAGCCTGGGGAGTCGAGAAAAATGACGACGCGAGTCCAAAATGCGGGACATAAGGACATAATGGATCTCCACCTTTTCGACACCTGTGCTTGCGCGTTAGGGAAGAATGAGGGAGATTGAGGGTTTTGGTAATCCCAATCAGTCTCGTAACAGGCTTCAGGCCTGACCTTTCCTGGTTTAGATTTACGGTGTTTCATGTAGAGGTATTTGAAGATAAGGAGCAGAACCTCATTCGGAAGATCTGCAATTGGAGTTACGGTAGGACACGCCTGGCTTGGCAACATGAGGGCTGAGCCTAAGCAGATATCAGTGCTTGTCGATAAAATCGCCACGCAGAACAAGCGCAGGGTGTGTGAAATTGCATACCAGAATTCTCATCTGATGTAGATCTGCAAGCGGATGTCATTATATAACTCTCTTGTTGGAAAAAAAAATTAGGTTAAACCCAAAGCCAATACACAGCTCCTATATGTGTTTCGCGAGAGGATAAAAATTGTTATTGATCAATCTGATGATGGTTGGAAACCCACGTGAGCGTCAAGTAAATGAGATTGGCATCATTAGCACTACATATGATTGAAGGCTATTAGCATTAGAATCATAGAGATCTTGATCTGATGATGTGATCTTCATTGATATATATACATGCTGTTGCGTAGAAGGGCGCTGCAAGAGGCCAATCACACTTATTTCTTTTTATTCTAGTGCTCAACTACATAGATAGAATTCTTGAAAGTAATGAATGTAGTCATAATTGAGTGGTTGAAAAAAATTAGATCACTGTAGATATCTAAAATACAATTATTTTTATGCATACCTGCGCGGTTAACTCGTGCCCGTACCCGTGGGAACCTGGACCCGTACCTGTGCTCGAGGGGGTACTACCATACGGGTTGGGGTCCTGGTACCCGAGGGTTACCCGTGCGATTCACTACTATCAACGTGCACGCGACAGATGTTGAGTTCAAGCCTATGAGATGGGAGGTATATTCTTGGACTCAGATGATCATCTTGTCTAGCATGCGCTTCTGTACCACCAGTACCCATGCCACTATTACGTCGGCCGTGCTTTTTATGACATTTTGTTTCACTGGAACTCTGCTGAGTGCCACAAGTTTTATTCCTTGTTTCGCTTTACCATGTTCTGAGGACATATACTTGGATTGTTTGTCATTCTGACTCATTCAGTTTTCCGCAGACTAAAGTACAGGTCTTCAGCTTACCATCAACGTAGTAATACCAATTTGGTGAATCGATTTAGAAGTTTGCGACATTTGGGGAACTAGGTAAATTCTTATTATTTTAAATTCCGACTTATTGTTGGTCAGAAGTCAAGGTAACGGCACCCTTGGGGCACAGACTTTTTCTGGCTAGTGCCAGTGTTAGTAATTTAGAATCTATGCCACATACGTGCCATGATTCGCCACTACCAAGATTCTCACTTGGTTTGCACCTCATAATGAATTCAATTCTGATGGATCATGAAGAATGAAAATAGTTTCTGGAATAGCATGGGGTACGAATGGGTAGCTATGCTGCGTGAATTCAAAGACGAGTATAATGGAATGGATGGGATCTGTCAAAGATAAAGTGAAAGTAACTGCGAAGCTCATGCCAAAGCTTATGCCAAAGGAGGAGGAAATGGTTAGTTCATATGAACCAAAAGTCGCAGCACCTTCAGCTACTGTTGAAACGCAGGCGGTTGAGATGGTGCAAGGTCGACGTTGCAATATTATACAAGTACAAATGGAATGGATAGAAACCCCAATAAAAAAAAGTATGCCACCTAGTGGCATATCCAGTCGAGAAGCGAATGAAATAAAGAGAAAGAATTTGTAGAAGTCCGTCAGAGTAAGCGTAAATAGATTTCGTATAAAGAACCATTGTATGTATCATCAAAGATCAGTGAGGCATTTTGTGAGACGTGCATTATCAGCGCCGGCGCAAGTCTATTTGGCGCCGATGTTTTCTACTCAGGCAAAAACATCAGTATAAATACCACAGGAGTGGTGGAATGACGTTCACCGCATTGATATGTTCAGTACACACCGGGGAAGAACCACCAGGGAGTATTGACGGCATACTGAATCCACTCCTCCTTGAACAACTTCCTCATCTGATTGTCCTCCGCCTGAGCCCTGCTGAGACCAACACAAAGCGTCCATGCCCACCAAGCAGTCCAGACGAGAGGTGCTGAACCGGGAATCCTGAGGGGGCCACAGGACGTAATCCACGCGCCTTTGGAGAGGTGGGAGAACGCAAGCCCAGCAACAACAAGCATGGATCCCGTGTAGGCCGGATGCCTGACGTACGAGTAGAAGCGTTGGGTGACCAAAGTGTGCTCAGGGTCGATAGTCAGATCGAAGGTGAAAAGTCGGCCCAGTGTTCGGAAGCAGTCAAGGCGGATATACGTGCCCAGAGCAACGGCTATGACTCCGATTACGAAGAGGGGTGTAGAGTAGACAGGAGGGTGGGAGGGTGGGAGGGGACAGATGAGGGTGGAAGTGGCAATGGGTAATGGAGAGGCAAATGGCATAAGTGTACATAGATAGAATATTGTCTCGAAAACAGCGCAGGTCCACACAAGGTACTGGTGGATCTATATATGGGTCCTGTGAGTGCCGGGACCACCACGTGGCCACAATAAATCCACATACCTTGAAAACCAAAGGCGCAATCTGAAGAACGAAAAGCTCCTCAGTGTGATATCTGCCCTTTGCGGGAGTGGGATTTGGTGGAGTACAAGCATAATGATTGCACACGGCCTGAATGGTAACAAGAGCGACGCGAGTGAGAGACATGGCAATAGGGAGAGTGGCGGTGTCGAGGGATGCCTTTACTGACAGTTGGTCATCGAGGAGGCGGGCCTTATGTATGTACCATCTACGCTTAGACGAGGAGACCGTGGATCTGCGCCCCAAGGATCTTAGGGCATCCCAAGGATCTAGTTACGAAACTTTCATTCATGTAAGCCCATATAGCCGGCCACATAACCTGAGCCTTCGGTGGATCCTCTCTCGACCCCCGGGCAGTGGCTTCGATACCGTGACTTCAAGTATCCCATAGCTTATGTTGCAGAAGTGGAAGCAGCCTGCGAGCTAGACGGGAAGAGCTGTGTATGGGAGCAAGCACAAGTTGGTGCTGGTTACGGGGACCATACTAGACCTAATAAATCAGTAAGTAAGGAATGCCAGTCAAAGTCTAACTTGACGTACATAGATAATTTTGCAACGATTCCATCAGGAAGTAGTTTACCAGAAATGGGTTCCACATGTCAGCTGTGATATTTTCTTTTCCCCTTCTTGAGCGTTGAAAAGGGCTGTTTAATTGATAGCACTAAACTAAATTCACAGAAGCATGAGAATTTTTCATATCATTCCTCCGAACCCACAAGTTTTTCTGCTTGCAACCGAAAAATTCCATAGCATAGCGAGCGAACCATGAGTGAACCAGGTTAGCTTCCTGTTCCGAACTTCCGAATCTACGCATTATCAGAACCAATACTTACGTTGAAGTTGTTCCTTATATGGCTCGGCAGATGGTTTGCTATCCGAGGAGATAACACTGGAGAGAGAATGAGGGGAAGAGGTTACCTTTCTGAGCACCAGCACACTCGGATCAATTTTTGATTTGGTCCAATTTTTTATTTAGTTGGCTCTCTCAATTCTCGCGACCGTTGAGAGTTGTTTCCTGCCTCTCGCTCTACCACGCGCACCTTGACCGATAGATTGAGACTCATCTTCTTTGTGGATTTATTGCTTTTCGCGTTAAACTTTCACCTGCGTGCAGTTTCAATATGTTTACAATAATGGCCCCGCAAGGCCGCTAACACAGACTCAAGCTCGGCGAGCTACGTAGCAGAACGCGATTATGCCCCAGATTGAGCCTCTCCGCCACTGAACGCAGCCTCATGCAAAATAACGAGACCTTTAGGCCGCCTTGCCCGAACTTCTCGCATTCGAACTATCGCTTCCATACAAGGCTTATTTTACGTTTTGTGGAACTGGACCTTGCGGTTCTCTCCCGCGCACCCTTTTTGAAATCCGCGGCTCTACCTCTCTGCCTAATTTGTGTGCACCTTCGAAGTTCCAAATGGTCTAAAAGCAAACATCGCATCGATCACTTCAAGCATGGATGACAGATTCTCCTGCTGAACTGTCCGAACTATTAAGAATTCTGTTAGCGTAGCAGTTTGAAATACATGAAAATATTTCGAATATAAGTTGATCATTTATCAGGTCATCAAGATTAAAAGAAAAGAAATAAATAGTTCTCCTGAGCTTTCTTAAGTGACGCAACTTGTCATCCCCCTTCCTGCAAATCTCCGGGCCGCGCTAACGATGGCACCGACAGCTTTTCATCGAGGAGCAATTTTCAGGCCAAGTGCTTGGGCATGTTTGTTTCAGTTATGCAATAGTGTTTATTCTTCGATGCGCTATCAATCGTGGGCTTCTTAGCTTTCTACGTGTGTCTATTCAAATATGATGAACAACTGCTGTCCGCCAATGCTTGAAATCTGCTCACACCTACCTCTGTGCGGCACTGAACATCCTTAGCATGAAATTGTTCATCGAAGCTTCTCAAGTTCTACTCATGAACGTGACCACACGTTTTGAGCAAATGACCTTTCATCAAGACCGAGCAATGTTTTTGAACATCTCCTTTTCGGTTCTTCTGTCCGTGCATCGATTTTCGCATTATGGCAACCACAAGGCGTAACCGACAGCTACTGTCACTGCCTCCAGGTCATCTGTGGTGTGCATTATTTCCATAAATTCTGATGTGTGGATCGGCCTCAGCACGCAAAACAACCAATTCCTAGAGATTTACGCCACTCATCGCTCTTTCTTCTTCATTCTTGCTTTCTCCTTTTTATTATTAGTCCCGCTCTACCTCTCAACTGACATCACACTTGGATACAGTAACATTCAAACAGGATTAACTGCCCCTCTCTCTCGAACACCGATTCAATTGTGGACGTCTCCCCCAGGCACTCTTCATGCTTGTGCTGTCTTGACGCAAGCAATCCTATTTGGCTTCGTTACTCCCTTCGCACGTACAGATTGCTTGGATCTCGAATTCCTTCCATGACTGTTTTGATGGTCGTTGCCTTACCCTTTTGCGTTTGAAGTAGTCGATCGCAATGATGCTCCTTGGTAAGTACGCATGTCCGATCATCTCCAGGGACATTTGGCACCAACGACCCATTCTATAATCTGATTCTACCTCAGAGTTTCATCCTTTCTCCTACACTTCACCACCCTGTTTGACGGGGTATCAACGCGTGCGGGCGTGCCTTCACCTCATGACTTAATTAATCACTATTGTATGGGCGATGATCATCACAGACAGTGAGGAATTTTATGACGCCTGGTTCGTTATCCATGTAAAAAACTGTTATGATCTCCACTACGATATTTGAAGAGCTAAGTGCAACGATTCCATTTCTCCTGATGCCCGATGCCCGATCTCCGCAACCTCAAGCATCTCTCCCCGCCCCTTCCAGATCTTCTTTTCGATCTCTTCGTACTCCGCCTTCTCTTTCTAGATCTGGCTGTCTGTGCATTACCTAGATTTGCCAAGGGCTTCTCTAGGGTCACAATTGGTGTATTACGTCTGGTGAGGCGTTGGTAACTCACCCACCTATTCCCGGTGTGGGTTCCTTTCCGCGTCCCTCGCCCTCATGCCCTGGCTCCTATGGTTCTTTTCCACATTGTCCACACTCAATCCTCATTACGATTCTCAGCCTGGAATGATTTATTTGCGTTTGGTGGCCCACCTTTCGCGCCTGTCAATTCACCTACACTGCCATCTTCTCCACCGCTCTTTCCTTCTTTTTTATCAGGGTATCGGTCAGATCATTTGCTCATAATCCAACCGTCGACTTTGACGTATGGCCAGGCGAATATCGCAAGTATCATGAGGATGAACTATTGGCAAGGAGTTTGGAGATATATTATCCGGAAGGCGTCTAAAACTGACCATACTGCACGACATTTGGCAACCATGGAGTGTTCCAATACGCATTGCGCTTCTGGCGGATCGGAACCGGTCTCAAGGAATCTGCCTCGTGATCTGTTACAAAGGAGAACTTGAATTACACTAGCATGTAGACCATTTTCTACCAGTGAAGTTGGCACAGAACGTCCTAGACGATTCATTTGAACAGTTTCCCGTAAACAAATCATTGCTTTTCCACCACAGTCTGACGGCGCGGATACGGTGGATTGTTCCTCACTCTGGACTGCTCTGATGGTCTCAGTAGCGCAAATAAAATGGATTGATGGACCAAATCCGAACCATTGTAGGCACAGGAACACATCCTCGTTTGTCATGCATGCAAATTTTCTTTCTCAGTTTTGTCCCGGTCGATCGTCTTCTTACGAGTCAGATAAAGAATAAATACGGCTGACCGCCCCGATGATACTCCCAACGGATTTACAGTATCTCAATGGATATCGTTGACCCTAGAATTGCTGTCGATGGTCCGAGATGCCCGTATATCTCTTCTAGCCCTTCGTTCAAATCACAAAGAAAAATCTTGGTACTAGTTTTATAGGCAAATCCATCCAACACATGTAGTTCTCATGCCCTTCGAGCGCTACCATCTCTCATTGGAAGTTTGATGGACGCGGAGCACAGTACCAGTGGTTAAGTCAGGCCTAGAACTGTTTTTATACCGCGACGATCCTCATCAAAATCTGCAGAATAGCTCAAATCCTTAGTTAATGCCCTGGTACCACTATCCAGAGCCCCCATCGTTACACTATTTAATCGGCGTGCTCTACGCCTCCTCTTCCCCAATCGTCGTCAGCCTATCCGCACACTGCACTGGTATCGTATACAGGTGACTTGCTTTCCTTCCTTGGCGTATCATATTGCCGTACAGTTTTGAGAACGATTACGACGAATATTGGTCTGGATATATCCGGATAAAGCTCACTAGCAAAATGCGTTCAAATCCGTCCATCGTAGAAAGTAGATTGGTCCCCCAGGTTGGGAGACAAAGAAAGAAGACTAAAATGTTCGTTAATTGAGCGCATGTATCGATTTCTCGGAGGGCCTATTATCCAGCATGGTGGATCAGGATAGAGTGCAACGACATGCCTTTGGCGCGATCGATGCAAGTGGTGTGATCTATGTATATTGATGGTCTCAATCACCACCAAGGCTCTCGTACTGCAACCTTGAGAAATAGCATGATCATTATATCTAATCCCCCCTTAAGGGCTTAACTTCCATTCCCCTATCACGGTTACTTCCCGGCCCGGAGCTGTCAGGAATGTGAGAAAGCCACTTCTAAAAGAAATGAATTTGATAATTCTGATGTCACTTGAAATTTGCCCCACATACCACAGCCACCACTTTCATACTTTCATCGTATGGGATGCGTCAACCTGATGCCGAATTGTCAGAGAAGGCAAGTGGTCCTTCTACTGAAAGTGTACGCCGGAGGCCGCACGTAACGGTTGAGCCTGAGAAGGATGTTTCGGGATCGCGTTCCCAAGAGGAGGACACTGAGGCGGATCATGCAGGAGAGGTCAACAAACGGAAAAGGCTTGAGTGGGAAACACCAGAATTCCTACAATGGATACCTGCGAATTTTCAACGTACGAAGTTAAAAGCCACCATTAGGTGTGCATTCGCAGCTTGGATCGCTCTTGTACTCTTCGTGATTCCGCCAGTTCAAATATTCTTTGGCCAGGTATGTGATATGTGACTTAACACTTACAGGCTTCCATATTCACATCAGATGTGGCGCAGGCCAGCTTTCTGATACTTATAGGTTTGTGGAACATGTGGCCAATGTGACTTTGATTGAGTCTTACGCACACACAGCGTCGGTCCTATCACCCCCATCGGACCCGTTCCCCGCCGTCTTGGAACGTGAGCTTCTTATTATGTTGTTTGCATCGTTGACATGGGCGTAAGAGATTCTTTCGTGTTGATTGACCATCAGTTGAACTTATCCTCATTAGGTGGTCTTGCCTCGGAATCAAATTTGCAGACTTGGCCCGCACCAACCGCAATCTCAATGTAGGACTCGGTGACGTTGTTCATGGCCATTATATCGAAGTTGCAGTGCGTACAAACCCTCTGTTCAAGTTTGCTCAGCTCAGCGCTTTTACCCCCAGCCGACGATTATCCTAGGCGTGTTCCTCTTCCTGGGCAGCTCATTCATACTCTTTTTCAGGGCCCACAAAGGTCCAGGCCCGTACATGTTCCCATGCATTTTCGCATGCATCACCATCGGTCAGTGATCCTGGACTTGAACGTTTAAGTTGGACCATGCTGACATCCTAAGTACAGATATTTCTTTGACGACGGCAGTACTTTTCCCATTTCCTTACTACAACATTGGGCAAGTGGTTGTCCTCCCCCTTGTATTCCACTCCGCGGTCGCCCTTGTAACTTCTGTTATTATCTTCCCGACCACGATCTCTGCTCATTTTACCAACAATCTCGCCGGCGTCCTAGTCCCATTAATCACCGCTCTTGATCAACACAAAGCTATCCTCTCCACATCGACACGCGATGATGCCTTCCCCGCCGCCGCAGAACTCATCGCAAGAACAGTAGCACAGGCAGACGGCGCCCTTACACCCCTCGCGGCCGCAGCTCGCCTCCTCCGCAGCGACTTAATATACGGACGCTTCTCACCCGTGGACTTTATTCCTTTCCACGACCTGGCCCGACGCGCGGCGGTGCGCGCGAACGGCATGGGAGTATATTTCTCTCTCGTCGACCCGACGCGGCCGAGGTTTCCAGCAACACCTGTGCCGTCGATGCCCACTACGCCCGTCCTCTCGCGCGCCCCATCCTTTGAGGGACTTGAAGAGCTCACGATGAAGAAGACTCACATATCACAAAGCCCGTCGCACCCTTCTTCTCCGAATCACTCGAGGCAGAGCTCGCACGTGAATCTAAGCAAGCATGTGCACCATAGCTTGCTACATTTTCACCCTGGAAGACATAGACACGAGAACGCTGTTGGAGTGTTCGAGTCGCAGAGGTACATGAACCTCGAGGCAACGCGCTTGAATGACCCGCATTCAGAGATGCACACGGCGCAGATGATTGATGGTCTCAGCGAGTGGTAAGTCCATATTCCCTTCTTGGGTACAAACATTCATTCAGTGGTCCTTCTTTCCCAGCTGCTATAACCTCCTCGATTGTTGCCGCAACGGGTTATCGGCCGTCCAAGAATGGCTAAGCACCGTTCGCTCTGGACGAATTCGGTTCCTTTTCAAGACGAAAGAGGCCAAAGAAAGATGGTCGACCCAGTTAGCTGAGCATCAGAAATTCAGGGATGAGCTCTTCGCTGTGATCGAGCGATTCCGCACTGACGAAAGGTTAGCTCCGAAAACATGACTGCTGTGATGCTTAATTCATCACCGGCTGACTGTAGATACCGCGTCCTAGAGGCCTACCGGCCGGCTTTCGATCAAGAGCACCCTGAGGACGACCCCCCGGCACATCGGTACCTCTTCCAGGCCTATGTATACCAGTACCACCTCATCCAGTTCGCTTTGATTATCCTCGAAATGGTGCGTCTTTTGGTTTCATCTGGTAGTTATCGGACTGGACCTCGAAACACTGTTGGTTTACTATGCCTTCTAGATGGACGAAATGATCAGCGCAGAAAAAATGCGTACGACACAACGTCTGTGGACTCCTGTGCAGAGGCTTTTCAGATCAAACAATTGGCAGCTGGCAGATGATAATATCCATGTGGAAGACGAGGATCCTGGTCAGTACCTGCGTACCCTTGCCCTGCACATACCCATGGCCGATAACACTGTTAGATACCATCCAGGGCATAGAGCCCACAGCTATTGAAGACCTTGGTATGCCCCTTCGGCGAGACCCCGATGCGTTACCTCCAAGAAACTGGTTCGAGTCCATCATGGGCTTCATTTATTTCTCGATAACTGGGTTAGCGGGCGGTAATATCCTTTTCGGACTCAAGGCGGGGTGTTTGACACGTATGTACCCATTTGGTTGCGAGCCATTTCGCCTACCTGTTTACATGGGTTGCAGTTTTACTCTCGTTGCCATCGATGATGTCCAGCACAGCGTTCTTTGCGTATGGTACGCTTGATCCGACTCGGTTTCCTCCCTTCTGCTGAGTCTTCACCTTTGATAGAGAATCGCTTCGTTTGGGGAATGTGAGTTTGTCGATATCCGCACTTTGGTCCTCTCTTACGGATGCAATCGCCTCTGCAGCATCATGGGCCAGGTCACCATTGCACGTTTCCAAGGCGATACCACCTTCGCCCTCATAGCTCGTGTTCTCGCGACATTTTTGGGAGGTGTATTAGGCACGGTCATGTGGTACGTTTCACTGTCTCCACCCCCCTCCCTTCCTCATCCCTATTATACGATTTTCCTCCCCTCGTCAGGTACATCTCCTGCGGCTCCGGGCAAGGCAACGCCTACGGCCTAGCTGCTGTTGGTGCCGTATCCTTCCCATTCCTTTTCTTCACGAGGCTTTATTGGGCTGGACCGCCGATGACAATTATTGTGCTTGTTGTCACCTGTATGCTGGTTTGTTCCTTCTTTCTGCGCTGATTAGACTTACCTATGCATACTTATATATCCGAATTGTGTCATAGGTTGTAGGGTACTCCTACCAGGACGTCCACCAAGTCGTTCCTGGGTCTCCCGGGTGGGGGTTCTCAGTTGCCTGGGTGAGACTTCTAGACTAGACTGGATATTCAAAGTTGTCGCGTCCACAGCTCAAATTCCTCCAGCGCCGTTTCGTTCTCGTCACCGTCGGTGTCTTTGCAGCATTGTAGGCCTCTACGCTCGCCTATATATCCCACGCTTAGTAAATGCTACCTCTTTTTTCACGCAGTGTCATGTCCTTCCTCCCTCCAGCAACGACAATACGGCGGTACCAGCGCAACGTCCTATCAACAACGTCCGCCGAGATCGGCGCCATATATTGTGCGATCGTTAGTTTCGCGCACGCACCAAACGAGGGCGACGTTGAGGAGATTAATAAGAGCTTGAGCGCCATACGTAGTAAGCTGATCAGGACTAAAGCGTTGCGTGCGAATGCGGTGTATGAGGTGGGTAAATATGATCCGGGCATAGCACAGTCACGACTAACCTATCGATCCACAATCTTAGTTCTCACTACGCGGTCCATGGCCGGCAGAACGGTATCAGACTCTATGGGACCTTCAGTTGTACGTTCCCCGTCATATTACTCATGCATACCAGAGATCAAGACGCTGTCCGTTTCAGACAAATCACGTACAGCCTGTCTCATCTTATGTCCGTTTTCAAGCATCTTGAATCTGCATGGGCACGTGCCTTGCTCCGCCGGACAAGGTTCAATGATACCGACTTCCAGGGTGACGTTCTTTCCGTCATGAGTAAGCCTACTTCTGCTCTCCTGCCTGTTTCATACTCAAAGCTGCTTGTAGCCATGATTTCATCCGCTTTGCGTTCAGGCTCCGCGTTGCCCCAAATCTCGCCGTGCCCTCTTCTAGATCGGTTCATGTCGAAATACCATGGGCTTGAAGTTATCCATAAGGAGTCGGAGGAGGACTATGGGTTGCCGAGGACCCTAACCCTTCAGACATTGCAGAATGAACAATATATGTGCTTGCTCGCCTTTCTCCTCCCAGACTTTTCTATCTGCTTATCCGCCCTCTCAAAGGTTCTTTTGTGTCGGCGTATCAACTGCCTATGGCCTCATCACACGCCTTGACCGGCTCATGGTGGCGGCTAAAGAGATTGTCGGGGAGCAGTACCATATACATGGCATCGGTAGCGGCCTTATCTTGTCGTCAAAAGTTGCTGAATTTGGTGCGGGCTCGGGGACAACTACTGGAGTACACTTCAGGCCGCCACAGGACGTGTAGTGTGTGTATTGTGTAGTACACTCTGCCAGTGCGAGATCTTTATTGCGGAACCTCTACGCGCGATCCTGCCTTCCCCTGTGTAGTAGATTTAACGCTAAAATGGCAGCTCAGGCAGATAGTCCTCTTATATATCTCGCAACACCAGAACGCCTTCCGCGAAGCGACCCAATCCACGGGCGCCTCCCACCTGAAGGCTTCTTGCTTCTTACCCTTCCATGACTTCACCCGGCGTTCCGCAGTGCCCTCGTTAAGCTAACGCGGCCTAAATTCCCGCCGTCTTCAGTATCAACCTCGTTGGCTCATTCTCACGACCCATCCATTGTTGGACACGATGACCCAACGTTGAAAATGACACGCACACCATACGCTTTGTTTCCGACTCATTCGAGATAAAGCTAGCATGTGCCTCTGATCAACCATGTACATCGAAATTTGTTGCATTTACCCGCTCGAAGGCAGAGGCATGAGAACGTGGTTTGGTTGTTCGAGTCGCAGAGGTATAGAACCTCGATGCCACGCGTATGAATTTAACTGGCAGCTGGCTAATGATAATATGAATGCGGAGGATGAGGATCCCGGTCAGTATTTGTTTGGATTCTTCCTGGACTTATTCTCATAATATATCGTTGCCAGATATCATCCAGGGCATACAGCCTGGCGCGACGCTGGAAGGCCTGAGATTCCCTCTAAGGCAAGACCCCGACGCGTTACCCCCGAAGAACTGATTCCAGTCGATCACTGTGCCCATTTACTTCTCCATAACGGGTTTGAGGGGCGATAACATTGTTTCTGGGCTCAAAGCAGGGCGCTTGACAGGTATGTATAGGCTTCTTGGTATTTGAGTAAATACCCACTAAGAGCCCATATTGCTGTTTTACTTTCGCTGCCGTCGATGTTGCCCAGCACTACCTTGTTCGCATACGTTACGCTTCATTACTTCACTTATTGTTCTCTTCTCCTTCCAGAGGCTCATCGCTAATTCTTCCTGTTGGCGTTAGAGAACCGCTTCGTCTGGGAAATGTCAGTTCATCTTTTATCTTCGGATTATTTATACCTGATAACATGGCTTTAACAGCATCATGGGCCAGGTCACGATAGCGCGTTTTCAAGGCGACACCACCTTCGCGCTCGTAGCTCGTATCCTCGCGATGTTTCTTCATCCTGTCTTTGCTATTCTTCCCCTCAGACTCATTAAGATAACACAGTAATGATATCATACACCCTTCGCAACCGGGCTACCGCCGTGCCCCCCTCCTCGACAGGTTCACATCGCAGTACTACGTATACGGGCTCAATGTAATACATAAGGAGGCGGAGGAGGACTATGGGCTCCCAAGGACGCTTTCGTTGGAGACGTTAAGAGATGAGCAGTGTATGTATGTCATTCCTCCTTCCTCCTCCCTGTTTCTGCACGCCACGAAAGAGAACGATACCTGACGCTGGTTCCCCGCACCACTCTTAGGTTCTTCTGCGTAGGGGTATCGACGTCGTACGGACTCATAACGCGGCTCGATTGCCTCATGTTCGCAGCGAAAGAGATTGTCGGGGTGCAATATCGTATTCCCAGTCTTGCCGGGCTCTGCACCCATATGAGTACCACCTCGAGTTTCAAGAGTGATCTCGACCATGCCTCCTCGGACGCGCATGAAACGGACAACAGAAGGAGAGCGCTTTATTCCGCTGCTGGCGCAGGAGGCTCAGGTAATGGAGCTCTTGCTTGGGTTTGGCTTGATGGAGGAGTGGTGGTGGTGTACAAAGTTAGGGACATGTTACTGGCTGAATTATTGAAGACCGAACGCCATCAATTGCAGAATGAATTCAATCTCGCTTTGTATTAGCATCAAGTCGTATTTCAACAAGACAGAGCATACAGAAATATATTGTATGTGAAATAAGAAAGAGGGTGACTCCCCTGGAGGGGACATCGTGCCCCTGATTTTCGCGGCTTGGTGCCACCCATGACTGCTACATAAATGGCAATTTACAGCACTGCTCAGAGAAAGTAGGTATCAACTTCAATGCGTGAGAAAATCAAAGAACGGTCATCTTTCTCCCAACTATGCACTTCAACATTAGCGCACATATGTGCCGACTTCAACCAAAAAGTAATGAAAGCTCTGATTCTTGACCTCGATTAGCTTGACCGAGGCTTTCTTTTCTCCTTGTTCAGTACTGTGACATGTTTTCGAACTCTGAAAGTGTTAGCGGCGAGCCATTCTAACTGACAATGGCGACGATGCGACGCATGGGGAGGCAACATTTCTCTGAAACCGTTATAGGATCGCGTTGTATATGCAGCAGGCGAGTCCGGACCTGCCAAGCACCACCAAAGTCCAGAACCATATCACTTCGTGTCCCACACAGCACCCAACTATGCCGCTATGTATCCTCGAAACGGCTACTCGACCCCATCCAACGGGGACGACTACAGCTCGACAGCTCGATCAGCAATCCGAATCCATGCCACATGTCATCTGCTACTTCCTTCCTTGTAGCGGGGAAGGTCCACCCTTCGGACGGAAGGATTCAAATGAAGTCGTGGTTAGGGACATGGAGCCGTCATGAAGGAACACGCCACCATCCTCACCGCCTCGCCCTCGAAACCATTCATCTCATTCCGCAGCAAGCAATATCATTGATCACCTTCCCCTGTTCGTCCCAATCTACCGGAAGGTGGACGAACTGTACAGCAATCCCGTCCATCATTGTGGTAGAGTCCAAGAGTTTGGGATGGACACGGCCATCTGGTATATCCCCGTTATAGTCCGATGCGAGATGTCAGGACTTCCAACCTCGCTGTTTGCGGTAATACCCCACTCCCCAACCTCACCTTTCGCCAGACATGAAGCGCTCTTGGTTCCGGCTGCTTCTATAAGCGCGAAAGGCTGCTGTTATCGCGGACGTTGGAAGATGGTCATCGATTCACTCGTGATCAGCGATGGTGCGGCCAGTGCTGGTCATGAAGGTCGAGATCGGAATGGAAGGACTAAGTCGCGAAACCAGAGGCTAGCTGCAGTATTGGCCCTGGTCGGCACGATATTGTTTTGTTCTCAGTTCTTTCTCCATTCCTCGGCAGTGTGATCGACGTTTCCGACTTCTTTTCTCCCTTGACAGGCCAAGAGCCTCTCTGCACTCCCACACTACCCTTTTCCTCCACACCAAGCTCGGTGTAGGCTAGGCGTCAAAGAATCGAGGATTTAAGAGTCGACGATGGGGCTGGGAGGCGATGAGTGGGTGGGGTACCAAAGTCAAAGGGCGAGGCAAGCGAGTCTACACTCATGTATACGAAGACGCTTTCGCTCTACCATGCATTCCATGATCCAGTCTTCCTGCTCCAGCCCCCGAATTGCCCTCAATTTCAGTTTCAGCTCGACTGCATCCTCTCCAGGAGCAGCACGCAGAAGACATTGAAACTCACCGCTCGATTGTGTGCGACTCGTACCAACGACGCAGGAGCAGGGGAAGGAGGAAGGCAGCCCCTCCGTGCTTGTTGCAACTATCGATCGACCTCGGTATCGACCTCGGCACTGAGGGAAGCTACCGCTGCATTCGTCTTAAACTTACAAGAGTTCCTGTGGACCTTTTTGTATAAGGTCCTCGTGCACGTCCTTCATTTCACTTAGATCACGTCATCTAAACATGCAACCTGTCGAGATCCTTGTGCCTTTGACAACCCGCCATTCCCGCAACTACCGCAACCAATGATCCCAAAGCTGCCGTTTCTTCTCCTCTCATGAGGTCGCCGGCCTTGATTCTTATTGGGGAGTTCCCATCGAGCAGCGGCGAGATAGATGCACACATGCTCCCCGCAGGTGGTGATGATATATACCACCATACTCATCCTGCTCCGGCTCTCACTCATGAGTCTGTCATGTCAGTCGTTTGCGACCATGGAGAGTGCTGGCCCATTTCGATTCTTGGTCTCGTTACGTTTACGTTGTGGCACAATTCCAGGGGGAACTCGTGAGCAGGAGGGGGCCGTATGGTGTCATCACAGGCTGAGGCTGCGGGGGTTGGGCTGGCGGTAGGATGCGCTGTTCTGTGGCATAAAGGCCTTAGGCCATCCTTCGTCTGCAAACTACAGGCTTGCCTCCGTTTCGTTGCTATGATTTTTGGCCTTTGTATATAATCCTGCAATAGAAAGAATGTGAGCAACTTGAGAATAACTCCCCTTTGCAACTATGGTCGAAAATCTTATCTTTGGCTTCATAGGCCATGAGGCCAGGGATCTACATCACAAGACGTCAGAACTAGGCCTAGGATTGGTTGAAGGTTTAGTCTTCCAGAAACAAGACTTTGCACCAGAATAACTTGCTGTGTACAGGCACACGCATCGCACAATAATAGTAATATTCACACAAATACACAGGAACCTTGGAGAAATTCTGATCACAAAATACAATCGAAGCTGATATGTATCGTAAAGTAAATTGTAAATTACAGTTGGTGGGAAGGGTGAAAAACGACAGAAAACATGAAAGGGACGCGGTCGAGAACAATACAAGGAATTTGTAGTTCAATCCTTGACAATATTACCTGCTCCTCCGCGACCGCTCGAAGTATACTCACCCGTAACACGACTATGTACCGCGTGTTCGACTGGTGGGTCAGGCGATGCAGTGATATTCGCCGCGCCGCCACGTCCAGTTGAGTGCCTGTCAAAAGTGAGTAAGCATTGACACGATGCCGTGCGGTCTAAGAAAGCTGCATACGGTCCAGAATCGTGCCCAAAGCTCTTCCTCTCCCTCTCATCCTTGAGATCAGCGATGTACGTGTCATTTAC
This sequence comes from Tephrocybe sp. NHM501043, assembly GCA_018855915.1. NCBI lineage: Eukaryota > Fungi > Basidiomycota > Agaricomycetes > Agaricales > Lyophyllaceae > Tephrocybe > Tephrocybe sp. NHM501043. The sequence continues at coordinate 45,406 of JABCKO010000033.1, forward strand.
ACCGCCTGGGAGTATATTGCCCGCGCCTCCACGACCTGTGGAGTGGACGACGCCAGGGCCACGCGAGCGCGATCTGGAGTTACTCAGAATGTTACCTGCGCCGCCCCTGCCGGAGGAGAACTATGTCCAGTGTTAGTGAACAGTCCATTATGATTGGTAAGGGATAACGCAACGGGTCCTTCAGCAGCTGCAGCGACGTGAGCGCGGATCACTTCAGTCTCTTCTGCGATCGCCGGTTCCACAGCAGTAGGATCGCGAGACGGGGAACGAATATTACCCGCGCCTCCACGGCCATATGAGAAGTTCTAAATGTGATATTTATCCTATCTATCATGTAAACATTCCAGGAAAGATAAGCGCTTGCCTTCAAAGGAGACGCTACGGCTGGCTCTCTTCCACGGGACACCGAGAAGTCGTCAGGGCCATCTTGCGGGCGAGCGTCTCTCGAGACAGAGGCCTGACGAATGTTTCCTGCACCACCTCTCCCAGACGATTGCTGAGTGGATGAAGAAGTCGTCTGTTTTTCATTTCTTTATATCCAAGGTTGTAGAACTCACAAAGGCTTCGCGTCCTCGCGATTGGGAGCGATCTGCAGACATGCCTATACTCGCAACGTGGGGCGAAGATGGAAGAGGGCACTGAAAGTGTTAAAGCAGCGTCTTTAAATTGTTGTTTATCGTGTGAGCCAGGTGTTCAGGCACTGGGGAGATAAGGAACCCTGATATGGGTATATGTGTTATCTCGCTTTCTTCAAAAATCTCTCTGTCATGTACCTAGATAAAAGAACAGCTCCATGTTAGCAGGCTATCTGTGTACAGATGCTGCAATAATTGACGTACAATGAGAAAGAAATCAGGGTTCGGGATTATATATTCTGTCATTTTAAGAATTCTGATTTCCAACTGCCTATTACGAGACGCAGTAGAGATAAAATACACTGCATGTCATAGTAGCTCAGCAGTGTCTCACTTGATAACTTGTCGATACAAGTGGTGGCATTGGCAGCAGGAGGTAAGATATCAATATAGTAACATATAACAAGTTCGCAAACGCCAAGGTCGAGAAGTTGCTACTTCGGTGATCGCCGGTGATAAGATCGATAAGACACCATCGGGTCATTTGGCAAAACCATGAAACTTGACTAGTGACTAGTAACTGACGACGTGCCCTACTAGGTATTCGCGAAGGCGTGTTATCAAACTGATTATCTCATTTATGCCTCGTCATCTTTCTTACCAACGCTCCATTAGGATTCGGATGATAGACATTCATTACTTTGCAAATTATCACAGTGGCGGTCATGATCAATTCTTGTCACTAGGCTTGACTTCGTGTGTCAACTCGAAACACAAGTAAGTCCACAGTTACCAGGACCTGCACATATCCCATCTTTTTCTGTTGGGAAGGAAAATATCGCGGAATTAGACTTTGGGTTCAGCTACTGGCTCTCCTCCAGAAACAGCTGGGGATGCTGAATGAGATTTGAGTGGCGCCATAATGCTCTGATTCTCGTAATGCATCATATAGATGCTAGGCTGAGCCGGCCAAGCCCTCTATTACTGTCAATTTAAGTAACGCTGTTCTGTTCTTCGGGAATTCGACTATGATATCCGTGCGGCCACAAATAATACCTTCATGCCGAACATAGGCCCAATGATGAAAGATGATGTAGAGGACAACAAAGCCGGAGAACACAGTGGCAGCGTCCCGTTCAAGAGGGGCTCGAGGGCTCGATGACTGCTTTAGGTAAGTTGTGCTGTAACACGCGGTGATAAAAACCCAAAATCCACTTGTATCAAGTGACGGGCAGGCCATGGCCGATGGCATAAGCAACCTTTCCAAAGGGCGAAATCGCAGATGGCATAGGTTGCGTGGTCGGATACAGGTCGAACAATATGAAAATGACACCCTCACCGCGCTCATTGCTACCATATTTCAAAAAGCCTCTTTCCTGTAAGTTGGATTCCAACACCTGTACTTCATGTTGTTCACATCTTAACTTGATCTCAACTTTCAACTTGTCTTCAGAACGCTAAATTGATGAAGGAGATGATTGTTCCTGAAAAAGAAAGATCTTGATCTATGTATGAGCGCCAACACTTCTCCCTGAAACCCAACCACGCCACGATCGATTACTTCGTCGCATCTGCTGCTATGTTGTTCTCTGTTCTCTGATGGCCAAATCAACACTTGACTTTCCATCAACGCACATAAAATCTCCGTTCAACTGCATGGGTACGGTGTGTAAGGAACTTCAGGTCGAGCTGTAATCTCAAGGCACCTTGATACTGATGCAGTAGATCTTGTCTTCTCTTCAAGCCTCTTGACTGAGCTGGTATCATTTATTGTAGAACCCGTCACTTGTCGAAGCCGAAGCTATAATCTCAACCAAATGGTTGTACAAATGTGTGTTTTGGAATAGCAAATACTCTTGCCTTTACCCATCTCTATGTAATCCGATTTGATATTCGCCTCTGTGTTCATCGTGGTTTGTTCCTGAGCCCTTCCCCGTGTCAAGGCCAAATTTCGCAGTCCTCCTTCTGGCCACAATTTATTCTCCTTTCATACTGAATGCTTGTGAGACACAGAGCTCTGTGACTCTTCCATCAGTCATCAGCGTACGGTATGCAGCTCGAAACCTCGGTAAAATAAGGCAAGGAGGTTTGAAGCCGTCTTGATGGAATTGAGTTTTCAGCGACACAGAAACCCATCCGCATGGCATAGGAGTGAAGGCATCCATGCGGACAAAATCACCAACCCCGTTGTGATGAGTAAACGTTTTGATGGGTTGTCAATGGCGTTTTGAACATCATATCGGCATTCGGAATCCAATTGTATAAGTAATGCGCATAACGAACACTTGACTCCATAACTCTGCTGGTCAGACTTACTCCTTGAACTAACTCCCCATCGCTTGCTGGTCAACGCAACACTATTCACGTAATCGCCATCCATAATGAAAACGTCCACTATTGCCTCTACCATTCTCACCTGTCTTATGTCGGTTGCTCTTTCACACGCCGGTCCAATTCCAGTTTCTGGTCTTGAAGGTCGCAAGGTCTCCGACTCGACTGTCGAGATGATCCACCTCCGGGACTTGTTTGAACAGCTTTCTGCTCTTGAGGCTCGTAGCCCCACGCCTACTACTACACAAGCCACAAAGACTACAAGCGCCACAAGCTCTGCCACAGGAACACACTATAGGGCGGAAGGCTATCGCGATGGTCGTGGTGGCCATTCCTATCGACAACACAGCAACTACAATGGGGATGTCGTCATAGACTTTGACAGAAACGGAGACTTGCCTGGTGGGAAGTGAGTTCCTTCCATCTCCTAGTTTCTTGGACATATCCTCATCATCGTATTTTTCTTTAGAGAGGAAATAGTCTTGGACTTTGATGGCAACGGATATCCCAGAAAACAAGGCAATAGGATCCATGGCCACTCTGGCAACCATGGCAATTATCAGACTTACGATAGACAAAGGGGTGACAAGAAAGGGACATCGTCAACCACCACTTCCGTGACGTCGACTGCAACCATAGGCACAACTACGGCCCATGTTGGTAATGTGCAGAACATCGCCGGCAACAAGGCAGTAACGGCCACTAGTACATTGACATCTTCGACGGCTGGACTGACGAAGCCTACCGCCACTGGAACGTCCAACCATGACATCAAAAATCAGGATTCAATGCTTAATAACCAGAACAAGTCAAATATATCGACCACATCAACGTCGACTGCATCTCAGAGCACGACTACGTCAACTGAAAGGTCAAAGAAGGCAGGTGGTCAGCGCAATGGGAAACATCATGATCGCTTCCGGTGAGGCTACTTATTTTCTTCTTTCTACAAGTTTCCACTCAACGGTAAGATGCAGTGAACAAGACGTTCGCATCGACTTAAATGGCAATGGCCGTAACAACGGTTACCTTCCGTGAGTGTTTTGCATTCATCGATTACCTGCAGCCCAAGTTGATGGAAGTGAAAAGCAATCAACGGATTGAGATTGAAGTTTAGTCACTTGGTTATTTTGTTATAGTACTTATCATGCTACCTCGGTTTTGAATCGCGACTGTTGTGATCTAAATGGAACTTAGTAAGACACCTATCGTCTATGTTGTCATTGTCAAAGAGGTTGTAGGCATGAGGGTCGATTCGACGCTTCATCTATCTTCAATCCCTGTTCCACATTGAGATTGAAGGGCTAGCTAAGCCACCGGTAATGTCTTGGCAGTACACAGTCTTGAGAGGTGTATGATGCGTTTCCGGATGAGCATATAACTTTCCGCGGCCGAGGTGTGTTGCAAATCCAAATACCACCAGCAGCCAACTAGAGATAGGGTATGAGATATCAATACTTTTGTGATGGCAATGTACATACATACATGGTAAGTTAAGGTTCTCATCTGGAGGTGTCTATATATCTGCCACTGCAAAACGGGAGTTTACCCGAAGACGCGGGCCTATTTTGTGAAAGATGAACCTGTGACGGAAAATTAACCGATGTTTACTAGCTTAACTATGTGACGTACGGGAGAGGCGCCATCAGTGTCGTCAGTCCTGCCAATAAGGCCGTCGCCCCCACGGTTCCTAATCTTGAGTACATGCTACCCGCAAATATTGGAAATACTGCCGCGAATGAAGAACGAAGAGCACTGTTTGCGGCCATAGCAGATGCGGCAATAGGACGATAGGCTGTGACAAGGTATGTGAAAGTTGACGTAAAGACAAAATAGATTCCTGCCCCGAATGGGACTGAAGCCATTATTGGAACTATCCAATGTACCGCAGGATGAGTAGAGAATGCTAGCCAAAAAAGCCCTGGTTATCCCAAATATTAGCAACGAGTCAAAACCTAACAGGCCGACAGTTTACCTGTTGGCACAAGGAGAGCACCAAACTTGCCCATGATGAGACGAGTCTCAGGTGGCGCCCGTCCTCCATGCTTAGCTGCTTCTCGTTCAAACAACCTTCGTTGAGTCAATCGAACGACCACGTATTAAATTAATATCAGATAACGCACCTATTCCAAAAGGGCTGTGAGGAGATAGCGAAGATCATCCCAAGTCCTATACCAAGGAATGTTTGGCCAGTCGACTGGATGTCGAAACCGCGCTGGTCACGAAAGATGATCGGAAATGCTTGAAAGGCAAGATATAGAATCCCTAGGATCAATGCGGTCCTGATTGTCTGTCAGTGTATGCAGGAAATGTGGGAAAGGGACCTACCAAAGGTTTAGGAGAAGGGCCATTCGGTCGAACATCATCAATTCTAAGGGAGGTATCAAGAAAAATTCAGAGCTAGTGTGGATGTGCTTACGAAAGGGTCTGTAACAACTGATCGTGACCGCCCTAAGCAGGTTCCTATTTTCTCGTTCTAACGGTGCCCAATACGCCGCGATCCCAGTGGCTGATCGTAGGCTATGAAAGATCAATACCGAGACCAAAATAATCAAAGTATTCAGGAGCCTTACCGACGAGCTTTCCTCTTCAGCAGAACTGGAATGTATGTTTCAGGAACGAGCTGCAAACACGCCACAGTTACACTTGAATTTTGAAGGAGAGAAGCTCAACACTCACAACGAATAATACGACGTATTGCATAAACACCCACATGACCTGTATTCGGAATGTCCATCGCCAATAGAGGTTCTGGTACTGCTCGTTAGAGCCATAGCGTTACTGGTAAGGCTCATTCTTACCTGATTAATGAACCTACAGTCCAATTCATGAGTAGCGTTTCGGGCTCACAAAAAGCCTCGGCCTACCCGCTGAGTAATGGGCCGAGGACTGGGCCAATGAATGGACTGATCGTATAGACAGCCATGGGGCTATAATGGAAAAACAAACGTTGAGTAACACGGGATACGAAGTCAGCAGGAGTGGGCTTGACGCACTTTGCAACAGTAGAATCAGAAAATAAATCGCTTATACTTCCACCTGCAACGCTCAAGAAGGCTGCACCGCAGAAACCTGCTATAAACCGAAATGCCAAAAATATGCCTATCGCGACAGACTGTGTGAGATTCCAAGGAATTGATCAGGGCAAATCCGGGACTCGCCAGCGTTCGGCGCAAAAGCGACGGGAAAGGCAGCCACGAAGAATAATCCATAGGAGATCCTATATACGACATTCCTCCCATACACTTCAGATAGAGGTCCAACCAGCAACGGACCCAGGCCAAGCCCTTCAACAAACAAACTGAGAGATAGGACAGAAACTAGGTGGGGAATGTGAAATTCGCGCGAAACACTGTCTTGGGTGAAGAGGGCCTAGGGGACAATATAATCTCTCAGTCACTGTACATAGCAAGATTTACAGTGACTTACATACCATGGACGAAGAACTGGTGACGCAGAGCGAAGCACCGCTGATGGCGAATACGGCAGCCCATTTCCTGACTGCTGAAAGCTCTTGTGGATGTTCTTGAGGCTCCAGCTGGACCTCAAAAGCATCGACATGGGTATCCTCCTTGCTCGCTGGCATTATTATAGCATCCTCGACCTCTATGAGCTGGTTGAGAGTGATTGAGGACCCAACAGACATAAGGGCTGTGCAAGTAGGTGCCTTCACTATGTTTGTGGTGTTTGTGGTGTGGGTAAAGAAGATCGTCGAAAAGAAGCCATAGTCACGAACCCCATGAGATACCGTCACACAAGGGCTGGATATTTTCAGCATGCATGTATGTACAAAGAATTGAGCACATGGAAGTTTGGCAGTTATAGTGGGGTTCATGCGGCAATTGCGGCCCATGCCGCCGGTTACCACTTTGATTTCTCCTTGTGGCAAGACATATGTAGATCGATCATGATAATTATCGATTTTCGCCCTTGGGCTTGCTCTGAACAGTCACACAATGATGCAAGTAAGTGCAAGTATCATATGAATATATATATATATATATGTATGTAATATTCAAGAAGTAGCCTGGACTGTGGTTGATATCTATGACTCTTGGGCAATTCCTTTAGTGAGTTTGATTCTCTCCTCAGGGACCCAGACCGAATGGTTCTTGTTCTTTTCTTCCACCGCCCCTGCATGGGAGACATAGTACGTCAGTGCATTAATTACTCTACATTACTCTGGGCTACATTTTATTGATCACTGTTCTATGCATAATGGTATCCGGGAAGATCGGCGACATCATTTGCGACCGCCACAATTGAGATGAGTGAAGATGTCTCCGCTCTGAATCGTTTGAAAGAGAGCATATTATGTGTACTCATATTCATCACTCAATGGCGGCCAGAATAAATTTGTTAGCCCGCAGCGCTTTCTTTCTTTTTTCTTTAGTGGGGGGGAGGCATACTTCAAGGGTTTGACATGTGTGTGTGTCTGTGTGCTCATTGATGGGCCGAATCTGATCTCCTTAGGTTATGCGTGTGTGCCTGTATGTAGTACGTTCAGAGAAATCATTCAGGAACATATGTCTGGATACCTTTCCACAACCCGGCATCCCTTCGCTGCCTTAGGCTCCCATATTTACATTGATTCCGTTACAAAACCGTACCAGGGTAATCATTACTAGTGAATTTATCTCCTTTTAAATATCAATTCAGACTATGTATGAAATATGGGGCGTCGTGATCGATATACAGTAGAAGCTGTCATAGCCCACGGGTCTCGGTGGAAGCCCAAAGCGATGGGTTTTAGCTAATTGTGGGTTATGACAGAGAGATCATAGGGGGAAATGGTCAGTTGGTGGGGCCAAGATCCTATGGGTTATGGCTGATTATGGGTTTAGACAGCTGTGAGTTAAGGCAGCTTTGACTGTATATATATATTGTTAACGTGTTTTGAACCTCGTTGCCTGAGCCATCTAAGCAAGAACTTTTCCCAACAAAGCAAGACATGCGGGAATATCGCTTTGTTGCACTAATAGCAAATCTTGATGACGGGTGTACGGATGTCTGAATTCCGTCCGGATATTTTCCATATATATTACCGTCGACAACAAATCCCACTTTTCCAGTCTTCTGGCGTCTTTTATAGTCGGCCGAGAACCCTTTAGTCCGGATCCTGAGATAGGCGGCGACGGAATGAGATTACAGCGCGGAACATATATCAGCCCTGAGCGCTTCTACCATGCTTAGCGAATGGCGGACTAGAAACATTAACAGAATCTCGATGCATTCCTCTGCGAGGAATTTCCGCCTCGGCGTTGAAAAGGATTCCAAAAAAGTCAGAGCATCACATATGCGCGTCATGATTGTGCTTGCTTGTAGAGACAGGTAGAAGGCGATTCCGTAGAGCGAGGCACACTTGAATCCTTGTGATCTACGGAAAGACCCCCAGTGGTATAATCTTGGTGGTAGCTAATGGCTTTGACGATGGGTTCAAATAGCAGGTGAGCAGAGCGCACCTTTTTGAAGCCGAGTGCAAGAATGATATCTGTGAAAATGGATTGACTCGATTGTCTGAGTGCCCATCGAAGACCGGGGTATTAACATTAATCGCAGAAGCAGATCGTCCTGCATAGGCGGCGGGTTCACGATGCCCGTGTAGATCAGCACGGTTCATTCAAAAAGACCTTCCGTCGATGTAACGGTGGGAGAAGTCGAAGCATTCTGCAGAAGGTACCTTATGATACCCTCAGCTGCTATGGCGTGAGTATATCCCATCATGAATACCCTTCAGTCAATGAATACAATTTCCCGATATAAAAATCCTGTCCAGGGACCATAACTTTGGCCATGCAAAATGTAAGATGTTGGCAAGGTAAGAGATTTTGTTTATGGCCATATCTCAGAGTCCAATAAGAGGGCGTAGAATTCTGGTGAAAGGAGTCCAACTGGCGGACGTATAGATTAAGATTAATGACATCAGGATGAAGCCTCCACGATTTCTCGGACTTGACAACTTTGGTTACTTCTGGTATGGCCTCATCAGGGTGCTGGCAAGCCCTATTTACCAAATCATGGGAGCAAACATGGTGAATAATCTTTTTCTGCCGGGCGTCTGGGTGGTGAAAGAGCGGAGAGAGCCGAGAGGTAATGGTAGTTTGAAA